>JACXGM010021974.1:0-11600 GCA_016801145.1 Umbra pygmaea | reverse complement strand
GCCGCCACAGTGGCTGGTAGTTTTTATCAGCATTGACAGAATTTGCCAAAGTTGCTTAATCGAAACAATGATATCTGTATTCTTTCTGTCGTCATGAGTTAGTTGGCAATGTAGTATAAAGACAAACAATGAATAAGTCTATTGTTATGCCTCAGTAATAACAATATGCCTCTTGTAAAGACAGTAATCAAATTTTGATTAATTTAATCAGTAAAGCAATGTGATGTGTGTAACCCAAAAGAAACAAAATTATCATTCTCTCTGTATGGGAAAAACACTATTTTTGTCTTGGAAATGTAGTTTGAGGTTTTTGATGAATAGCACTGTGTTTGCACAGGCAATTGATTTAACTTCCCTTAAAATGCACCCCTTCTGTTTAACTTAGCACTATAGTGTACCACAGAGGCAACCCTTGCATTATTTAGCTGCACATACTTTCAAACACAACAACCATTGAAAATACACTTTTATTCGTAACTTGCCCCTCACAATAAATGCAAATAAAAAGCCCAACATCCTTATATGCTAGCAAAATGTAAATTATTTTACTCCCTTTGTGGGAAAATGTAAAAATGTATTCCTTCCCTAAAGGGCAACCTAATAAACTCTTTGTTTCTTCTAACAAGACATAGAGTTGTGATCAAAAGTTTGCAAACCCATGGAGAATTGGTAATAGATGTACCACATGTAAAGGAAACATGAGTGAGCAGGCAAAACAATTGTAATTTATTTCTCATGGGATTTCATGGCAACAAAGAAAATAATGAAATTACCCCTGTTCAAAAGTCTGCATAAACTCAGTATTCAATACAGTGTATTGCACCCTTTAGCATCAATGACAGCATGCAGTCGTTTGTGATAGTTGTCTATGAGGCTCCGAATTCTTGCAGATGGTATAGCTGCCCCATTCGTCTTGGCGAAATGCTTTCAGGTCATGCTAAATCTTTGGTCGTCTTGCATGAACTGCACACTTGAGCTCTCCCCAGAGTGGCCCGATGATATTAAGGTAAGGAGACTGTGATGGCTACTCCAGATCCTTCACCTTTTTCTACTGTAACCACTGGAAGGTCAACTTGGCCTTGTGATTAGGGTCATTGTTGTGCTGGAAAGTCCAAGAGCGTCCCATGCACAGCTTTTTTTGCAGAAGCATTTGTCTGCCAGTATTGTCCAATACCATGCTACATTAATCTTGCCATACATTCCCCGTGCCTTTAGAGCTCACTCACCCCCAAAACATCAGTGAACCACCACCATGCTTCACAGCGGGGATGGTATTCTTTTCAATATAGGCCATGTTGATCCCTCTACAAACATAAGCCCTCATTTATGAAACGTGCATACGACCTAAAACAGGCGTACGACGGGCGTACGCCGATTCCTATGCAAAGCAGGGGATTTATCAATGTGAGCGTGAGCGTAGGCTGCGATAAAATCTCACGTCTGGTCTGACCTCGCGTACACAAATTCTCCAGTGTCATTAGCAATGTTCATGGTATAACCATCCGGTTCATTGAATTGTTGTACCAGCGATCATTGATGAATGTGTGCATGCATCGCTACTACCCCATATTGCAAGTTACATTTCAGAATTACAAATTAAATGTATACAGCACATTGCTATTAAGTGGTTTGTTTTCTCTCCCCTTCACTTCGAGATGGCCTGCTAGAACATGAGGGCTTAATTAAGCATACAACAATTTCAATCAAAAAATTTGGTGAAATGTTTATTCAGTCGCCTATTTAAACAAGCGCTTTGGCAGTCCTGAAGTTGAAGCAATGGCAGATCTGGCTCTGTTAGAGGACCTTAATGCATGCTCTCTATGTTGGGGTTTTTGGCCACCGGGACCTTTCAGCGGGAGATCGGAGACAGGTCTGGTATATCACAGCCAACATTTAGTCGAAGTATGCCAGCAGTTTTGGCGGCTATCTAGTCCCTATCTGCTAGGTATGTTCAATTTCTATATGTGATTTCAATATGTGATTAAAAGAAAAATTTATGAGATTGCTGAGATTCCAAATGTGATTGGGGCAATTGATTGTACTCGTGCGTCTGTAGCCACCATCCATGAATGCAAAAACTCTAATTCAATCAATGTTCAGATCATATGTGATGCTAGGATGTTTGTTCTGAATATGGTAGCCCGGTGGCCTGGGGGGATGCGCAAATCTTATTTTACAATACTGCAGCGTTGGAACAAGGCTACAGGAGAGCGGACTGCATGGCTGGAGTCGTCTCCTTGGTGAGTTACACCCTCGTACAATTATTATAATAGTTCTACATAGTTATTTTGTGAAACAGTTTGATGTGATTCCTCTAGGTGACAAAGGTTATCCTCTGACTGATTACCTTATAACACCGCTTGCAAATCCCCAAATGAGCAGGAGTGCAGGTTCAACAGTGTACACACACAAACCACAGTGGAGAGATGATTTGTCCAACGGCAGGGGGGACTCTGCTATACACCCCAGAGCAGGCCTGCAACATAATTATGGCATGTGGGGTTCTCCACAATATTGTGCTGGAGAACGAGGTGCCCTTCAATGAAGATCTTCAGCCACAACAGCCACCATTGGGGGCTCTATTGTGACATCCTCAAGCGGCTATCCTTCAACGCACCGGCCTCCATCTTCCCAAACCCACATAAGCCAACGTCCTAACTCCTGGGAATGCACTTCACTGAGGTGTCAATCACCAGAATACTAATCACCTGTGTTCCTCCCTATATATGTTTGCCTTGTGTCTCTATTCATTGTGAGGTATTGAGTGTAATTTTGCATCATACTGTGCCTGTTCTATTGAGAGTATTCTATTGGAGATATTCGATTACATTTTATCTGCCCCCTGATTACATTTGTTTGGATTTTGCCTTGTAATTTCGCCTGTGATTACCTGTTGCCGATTCTGCCTGCCTTCTGACTTTGTATATTGGATTCCGGTATTGTGCCAGCCTCTGAGTTTACCTGTGTACAAAACCTTGCCTGTTTTACCTCTCCACTTGCTATTAAATTACGCTCAGCGTATTTGAATAACCTTGGGTCTGAGTCTGTGCATTACAATATTAGAAGTGCTGAATTAGCGTAAGTGCTATCTTTGGGTAAGAAAGCTACTTAAAAATATGTTGGAATGTGGAATGTTTAGTGAAAAAAATTAATTTATTTGAAATGCACTTCAGGTTCTCGTTTATTGCTTTCAATGTCTGTAGCAGTAACCTCAGTCCACACCGCATTTTTTCTTGATCCATTGATGCCTGATTTTAGGATCTCAGAGAAATTCCTTTTCTTTGCCAGATGTCGCTTATCCATGTCGGTGTGGTTGTGACCATAAAGCTCTATTTTGGTCTAATCACAAAAAAATGCAGTGTGCCAGAAGCTAAGTTGTTGTCAGGCATATTGTAACCAGGCTTTTTTGAGGCTGTTCTGGAAATAGTTTTGACTAAATACAGCAACTTCTGATCAACCCATTTCAATTGCAGGCTTAAATTGAAAATGTCTGATTTAGACCACACCCTCTTCCGGTTTAATCCACACCCATTCCAAGTAAGCATACTGATACAGATCATTTTGATGGTTGAACAGATACAGAAAATGGTGTACATGATCATCCCTACTCTGCACACACGTATATACCCACCGATCAGCCGTAACTTCATGACCATCTCTTTTATATTGTGTAGGCTCCCCCCCCCCCTTTTGCCGCCATAACAGCCCAGATCCATCAAGGCATGGAGTCCACTAGACCTCTGAAAGTGTGCTGTGGTATCTGGCACCAAGATGTTAGCAACAGAGAAGTCCTTAAAGTTGTGAGGTGGGGCTTCCATGGATCAGACTTGTTTGTCAAGCACATCCCACAGATGCTCAATTGGAATGTGATCTGGGGAATTTGGAGGAGGCCAAGTCAACACCTTGAACTCATTGTTGTGTTCCTCAAAATCAGTCCTGAACCATTTGTGCTTTGTGTCTGGGTGCATTATCCTGCTGAAAAAGGCCAATGCCATCAGGAAATAATGTTTCCCCAAGCATCACACTGCCTCCACCGGCTTGCCCTTTTCCCATACTGCATCTTGGTGCCATGTGTTCCCCAGGAAAGCAGTGCACAAGCACACGGCCATCCACTTGCTTCATCAGACCAGGCCACCTTCTAATGCTCCATGGTCCAGTTCTGACGCTCTGTTGCTGTTACGTCCCCCAGTATAGAAGGAAAATGGATGGGTTTACCTTTTCCTGTTTAAGTGTTTCTGTGCTGTGCTTCTGTCTCCTATGTGTTTGTGCTGTTTCTTTTCAGTTTGTGTTTCACCCACAGGTGGTGCAGATTCCCACATCAAGCCAATCATCACTTATCACTGACTCCTCCCCTTCATTATCCGGTCCAGCTGATCTCATTCAACATTTCTCATCATGCTACTCCCCTGAGTGTATATCTATGCCCCTGTTTAGTCATTCTTTTTCTCTCTCTGGTTGTGTAAGCATGGGCTATTGCTCTGTGTTTGAGGTTGCTCTTTGCTGCATATAGCTTTTGGTAATATTGTGTGTGTTGTGGTAGTATTGTTGATAGAGTGAGCTTTGTTTGTTTGTTAGAGAGAGTGATAGGCCAATTGTACGTGTGGTTAGTGGTGTTAGTGTTTGACTGTAATATTGTTCTAACACTTTGTTCTCTTTGTGTTCCCAGAGGGGGAGAGGAGGCACTTTGGGGAGTGTCAGGCCAGACGCCCTTGGGCTTTCACCACCCATAGGGATACTCCCCTGTTAGATCACACTAGGTTTAGATCTGAGCGCCCACCCCCTGTACTTCGGTTAGGGCACCTGGATCGAGTGCCAGATTAGTATAGATTAGTATGTTAGATTAGTGCAGGTTAGTGGTGGGACTTTTTTATTATTTTTTGATTTGGGTTTGCTCAGCCTCTCCTCCCTAAATTTATTATTTACCAAATTATTATTTGTATTATATTTACCTTGGTTAAATAAAAGCCCGTTGTACAAAGGTACTTATTGTGTTTGTGTCCTTGCTCGCACCTACGACCCCATACCTCTTTTGCTGACCTCGGGGTGTCCTGTGCAGTGAGTTTGACATCCCACTCCCCTCCTGGGGAGCAGTTGCCCATTGTTGCCCATTGTAGCCATTTTTTGCGGTGTACAAGTGTCAGCATGGGCACACTGACTGGTCTGTGGCTACGCAGCCTCATATGCAACAAACTGCAAAGCACTGTGTGTTCTGACACCTATAAGAACCAGCATTCCTTTTTCCGGTTACTTGAGCTACAGTAGCTCGTATGGATCAGACCAAACAGGCAACTTTAAAGACAAAATGTTCACTTGTTACCTAATATATCCCACCCACTGACAGGTGCCATGATAACAAAATTATCTGTGTTATTCACTTCACCTGTCAGTGGTCATAATGTTAATGCTGATCGGTATATATATAGGTAAAAGAGAAAATATAGGTAAAAGTATTGCATCAAGTGATTGAAGTTAATTGTAGCCACGGTATAGTGGAAGGCATGATCAAATTTTTTTTAACTGCAGTGCGGAACTTTTACATATAAATGAATGTCTGTTACATTCCAGCCCTTGCCAAATCCATTCACACAATGCTGATTAAGCCGATTGGTGTCTGTGGTGACATTCCCGTGCTGGAGCACCAGTAGTGATGCGTTTTACGTCACCCAGCAATGATTGGTTTACCAGAGCAGAAAAAGGGAGCAAACGCTGTGAAGGAAGGAGGGGCTAAAGTTACAGGAACTAGGAGTATGCTGTAAAATGCTGCAGAAAAACTCAAGATGCGTGTAAGAACAATTTCTGATAATCCAGATGAAAAAGCAACTCAGTGTTCAGGTGAAGGATTACAGTCTATATATATACATTCTTATTATAAAAATCCTGCTCCGTGGGACCCCTCCATTTGCCTGCAGGTCTACTCCTGCTCCACGCCAAATCGACTGTCGTCTTGGGCCAAGGTGATAGTTTGAGGACTGGACTGCTCCACCGCCCAGCGCAAATCTTTCCAATCATTTTGCAGTCCAGTCGGATGGCATTTTAGTTCACCCCGTTGATCTCACAGCAGCTCTGAACTGTCCTGCATGGGATACGTCTCCAACGATGGTACCTGGTGACACTGCTGCCACCATCCAATGGTGTTCGGATGGTTTCCCAGCCCCGGGTGGAGCTACTTCATTGGCCATCATCCTGAGTAGTGAGCTCCTTTGCTCATCAATAAAGGGAGATGCTGAAAGCTGCCATGTCCAGGCAATCCGGAGTCCCTCCAGGCACCGGGGTGCTAACGTCTTCTACACATAGTGCAGAGTTAGTTAGTTAATAATTGGGGATTCCATAATTACATATGTTTGTTTCTTCAACGCTACCACACATTGCTTTCCAGGAGGTACAGTTCTGGTCACACTGGAAAAATGAACAGGGTTGCTGTGGTCACTACTGTCCACTATTACCCGAGTGTTTGTGCATGTCGGGAGCTGTGGAACTGCATGTTGGCAATCAGAACTAACCAAAAAGATTTTATTAACCTTTTTAACATTTTAAGTGAATGTGGTAAATCTGTTTTTATTTCCGGTCCGCTTCCGACTCTGTTTCGTGGTGTCGGTCATTTCAGCAGGATTCTCAGCCCTCATACCTAGCTGTTGTCAGCCTGCAAAGGTTTTATTGACAATTTTTATTTGTTTTTGAATCGCTTCCCTATGTTCCAGGCGGATGGTATTTACCCAAATATGCAGGGTAGCCAAATGCTGGTGGTTAATGTACAGTATGTTGTGTGGCCCCTCCCACACATGCCCTTTCTGCAAAACCGCTGTCTCATCCGAGTACTGTTCCCCACTGTTAGCAATTCACTTTGCTCTCCGTTACTGTCCAATTTGTATGATGCAGTGTTAAGTGTCTCAAATGAGCTCAGAAAAGAGAGCCACCTTTGCCATTGAAACAATAGTATCAGAACTTCGTATTTCTAGACATTTGTTGATCCAAAGAGGTGTAATCAGCATTATTCTTGCTTCCATTAAATTGCTCCACCTGGATGTTTACAGCAGGGTACTTATCTCTAATATCAGCATAAATTGTTACAACCAAGTACATTTTTTAAATCACACTGGGCTGGGATTTTTGCACTTAAATATCAGGAGCTTACCATCTAAAATAGTTTTCATTGAGTCCTTGAAGTTTCAGATCACCCTTGATCGGCGTCGGCGCTAGTGGCAACAATAGACTAATTTTAGCAACACATGAAGATGGAACCGCTCATTTGAATTCATTGCAATAATCATTGTGAAGTCAAAGGTAGAGGTTCCATCTTCATGTGTTGCTAAAATTAGTCTATTGTTGGAGAAAACAGATTCTAGTGAATGTTTTTTAAATTCAGTTGTGTTTTCAACATGGAACACGGACAATATATTCAAACAAATTCTGTGTACATTGTATTTGTTACTGTTTTTAATGAAACTTCTTTACAAACTTCTTTACAAACCATTCAATTGCACTTGGTTACAATTCACTAGCCTTTGTAATGACTTCACAATGATTATTGCAATGAATTCAAATGGGCGCTATTATTCTGAAGAGAAAACTAAAGAGTTCATTTTGCCGGCATTATATAGTGTTACCGGGGGAACGTGTTGGCCCCCCACCTAGCGCCGACACCGCCCCTGATTTTTTTGTTTTGTCAGAAGCTTGAAAAATAAGTAATATCAATGAAACAGATATTGCATTAGATGGATATAATATTTTCAAAGCTGATTGAATCGAGGTCGGTGGTGTCGCCATCTGTACCCGTAGTCAGTTTCCTGTCTCTTTGATAAAATCTGTCTCCATCCAAAAATGATTTGAACTGTTGGCTTTGGGTATGAACTTTAAATGAAAATGTTAAAAACTGCAATATTACATTTGTCTGTGTAATGACTCCCACAATCTGACATTAATACAAGATGTTTTAATAAACAATCAGAATGGAACAGGCAGAGTTCAAAGGCCGTAATCAGTCAGACAGGGTTCAGTACATAGGCTATGCAAAATGGGAGCAATCCACGATCCAAGGGCAGTAACATATACAAGCAGGGTTACTACACAGTGCAGGCAAAACAGTATAAATCTAAAACCCAACAGAGAAGTGACGGGGCAGGCAGAGTTCGTAAACACAGGCAAAAGTACAATAGGGCAAATCCAAACAGCAAAGTCCGAATAATGAACAGACAATAGTACTGGTGAACATAGTATTGGTGGAACCGGCCAGAGAGGACCTCACAGAGCCCCCCCTCTGACGGGCAGCTCCAGACGCCTGCACAGGACAACGAGGAGGCCGGTTCCTGGGGGGCGGGACACTCCAGATGACGACGGTGGAAACTATCAAGGTGGAATTCAATGCGTCCTGCGCCGGCACCGAGGACCTCTCCTCCGGACCATACCCCTCCCAATCGACCAGGTACTGGAGACCGTCCTGCCTCCAATGAGAGTCCAGCAAATTTCGGATGGCGTAGACCAGCCCACCGCCAATGTCCATCGGAGGAGGAGGCAGAAGCGCTGCCATCGGGGGATGAAGGGGACTGTTACGTCCCCCAGTCTAGGTGTAAAAATAATGTGTACCTTGGGTTTTGGTTAGTGTCTGTCTGCTATGCTTCTGCCTTATTCTCTGTGTGTTTGTCTCTGTTCAGTTTGTGTGTTCCCCACAGGTGGCCCTGGTTCTGCTGATCACATCACTTATCACTGACTCCTCCCCTCCATTATCCCATACACCTGGTTTCATCAATCACAATCCCATCATGCCCTTCCCCTATATATAAAGTGCCATCTGTTGGCTCATTCACTCTTTCTCTTGCAATTGATTCAGGTTTGGTTTGTGTGTGAGCTTGCTACTCAGTTGGTTGGTGTGTGAGCTTGCTGCTCGTTTGGTTGTGTGTAAACTCTGGTCTGTAGATAGTGGTTGAGCCAACTTAGGCAATTTTAGTTAGTGTTTGGTGGCTTTGTGCCTTAGTCTGTTGTTTGAGTGATAGCTTTGTGTTAGAAAGAGTGGTAGGCCTATTTTGTGAGTGTGTTGTTAGTATTTGTGAATTGGGTTTCTTGCCAATTTGTAATTAACACTTTGTTTCTCTTTTGTTTCCCAGAGGGGGAGAGGAAACACTTGGGGGAGTGTTAGACAAGACGGCCTGGCCTTACACCACCCATAGGGATACTCCCCTGTTATACACACCAGGGTAGATCTGAGCGCCCACCCACTGTACTTTGGTTAGGACACCTGGATCGAGTGCCAGTTTTTAATTGTGTGTGTCAGTTTAGTGCAGGTTCATGTTGGGATTTTGTATAATTTCTTTGCTTTGGGTTTGCTCAGCCTCTCCTCCCAAACTTATTATTTAAATTACCGTGGCTAAATAAAAGCCTTACTTGAACGGTACCTGTTGTCTTTGTGTCCTTGCTCGCACCTACGACCACATACCTCTTTTGCTGACCTCAGGGTGTCCTGTGTAGTGGGTTCGACATCCCACTCCCCTCCTGGGGAGCAGCGCAAACATAACAAATGGGGGCTCGTCCGGGATGTCACTCTTGGCTGCTCAGGCGCCTCTGTGGTTGGTAGTTGAGGTGTGGAGTTAGGGTGTGAGTAGGGACTAGTTCGTTTCGTGTTTCGTGTAGTTAGCCTTAGTACTTGTTTAGTGTTGTCTTACGTACCTGTAGTTTTTTTCTGTTTTGTGGTGTTGGTGTTCTGGTTGTCTGGGTACAGGATGGCTCCGTCTACGTTTGTGGAGGCCCCTTTTTTGGAGTTGCTGGTATGGTTGCGCAAGAAGGACCTGTGCGCTATTGCGGACCATTACCAGATAGTGGTTAGGAAGGCTGCCCTCAAGGCTGTGTTGTTTGAGGTTGTGCAGAGGGCTTTATTAGAACAGGGTATACTAACTGTAAAGGAGGATGAGGAAGTGGTCACAGGAGGGAGCGAGGTGGACGATGAGGCGCTGTCTACTAGCCCCTCACCTGCCCGGTCAAAAGGCAGTGTGGATGAGGAGGTAACTAGAGCTCCTCTTACCCTCCCCAAATACGATCCTTCCTCTCCTACCAGTTCAGATGGCTCTGTTGACGCTGCTCGGCTCCGGCTGCGCTAAGCCCTTTTGAGCGGCTGGGTACTGCATTGCATTGGCCAAAGGAGGTGTGGTCCCTTCTTCTTCAGTGCAAACTGTCAGGAAAAGCCCAGGAAGTGGTGGCAGCACTTCCCATAGAAGACAGTTCAAAATATGAGGTGGTTAAGGCAACTATACTTAGGGCCTATGAATTAGTTCCTGAAGCATATCGGCAACGCTTCAGGGGCTACAGAATACCGGCAAATCGCACTCATGTGGAGTTTGCTAGAGAGAAAGAGTCTCTATTTGACCGGTGGTATGTAGCCAGAAAAGCTACCACCTTGAAAGATGTAAAGGAGCTTATTTTGTTGGAGGAATTTAAAAATCACTTACCTGACAGATTAGTTGTTCACTTAAATGAACAGAGGGTGGCGACATTGACCCAGGCTGCTGTTGTAGCAGAGGAGTATTTCTTAACTCACAAAACTATGTTTTATGCTTCCCGTCGCATGTGTGTTGTGGCGTCATTGCCGCCTCGTAACAATGGCCCTCCGTCTAGTGAAGTTGAGAAAAGAGAATGCTTTTATTGTCATAAACGGGGGCATGTGATTGCAAACAGTGTTAAGTTGAAGAATAAACAGGAGTCACCTCCTGTTTCTCCTCCACCTTCCAAACCAGTAGGGTCGGTTGTGAAATCTCTGCCCTCGAAACACTCGGTACAAGAGCAATGCCCTAAAGCATCTTGTCCCTAGCTTGAAAGCAGTTAAGTTCCATTCGTTTTCTCTGGGTCCGTAACGCTCAGGGAGGGAGTTAAATGTGTGGCGAAAGCTGTTCCCATTCGTATCTTGAGGGATACGGGAGCTTCGCACTCCATCATACTGTCCAGTGTGCTGCCAGGGTCTGGCAGATCGTATACAGGTTCCCGGGTGCGCCTAAAGGGGCTAGATATGGGTGATACCTCAGTACCTGTGCATAGAATTCATATAAGTTCTGAATTGAAGTCTGGTTGGTTCGACATAGGTGTTGTACCTAACTTACCAGTAAAGGGGGTCACGTTCCTGCTCGGTAACAACATTGCCAGTGGTAGCGTGTTCCCTGGGTGTGAGGTGTCTAACAAACACCGTGTTAGAGAGCTTCGGTCTTCGGCTGCTCATTAACAGTGGTCATACAGAATTTGCGGGGTAACTGCAGGCGGTAGGTAGAAGGATTAATATGTAGTTGGGAGTAAAAGGATACAATTAATGTGCACTTATGAAGTTGAAGCATTAATAATTAATGTATTTCCTTTTCTCCCGTTGCAATAGTCTGGGTTAAGAACAGAGAAATTCTTAATAAATGCCTATAGAGGATTTATAGAATACTCGTGGTTGATATTTCCTATCTAACCAACTGAACTCACAAATGATCATTTATCCGTGTGTAAACAGCTACGGAAAGAAATACTACAGCGACCCGGGAAACTAACGCGTTGCCCGCGAGTCAGACAAAGGTGCATAAGCTACCTAGCTTGAAACTGTGTGCGTAATAACAGCTGAAACATAGGAGCAGACCGCAACCAGA
>JACXGM010021972.1:0-16967 GCA_016801145.1 Umbra pygmaea | reverse complement strand
TGGTACCCACACAAGAGATCTCAGTTCCTGACTGTAATATATGCAGACTCTGAGGGGCGATGGAGAAGATGGGTGTAGCTTGGATGTAGAAGCAGTAGGAGGTTGTAGAGTCACTTCCATCCTGTGATTTTGAAAAGAAAAGCAGAAGTAGTCTCAGGTTGTCTCAGGTTGTAGGTGAATCTTTATAATTATACATACATCTCACGCATTCAGTGTCTATCTACAGTTTGGCAAACCAATGAATACGACATTGCTACATTGAAATCGATACGTTGTTGCGTTTGTATTATTTCCAAGGCAGATATAACTATAACATGTAATATAATTGCAATATATTACACATACATAGGTAGGTATTGTTACAGCTACACATTTCGGTTTCACTGAACCATTACCTTTGTATACTGGAAACGTGCACATTTTAAATACAGTACCGAAAGGCTGCAAGTTATTAGGCTAGGCACTGCATACTGTAGCATTGAATGAATTAATAGTACACCTTCAGGAAGGAAAGACTAGATTACAGTGATAGTACAGCTATAATTGTTTACTGATTATAATATAACATCGGCAAGTAACCAAAATGAAATACTCGTTCATCCACTTGATGCAGAAATAGCATGGCATTGCTAGCTAGTTAACCAAAACACAGAGGTTCAGAAAACAAATATTTACCTTATCGTCAAAGTTTGACTCCATAGCCCGATGTTTTACATGGTATGCCAGCCAAGACAGGAAAAAATAAAACGGCAGAGCTTTTTTGTGTAAAGAGTTTTTTACGAGTGCGGACGTCCTTCCTGTATGTTATTCCATCTCAATACATTCTACAGCCTACAAAATGACGTGAGACAATCTCTCACCAGCAATTCTCTGCATTTGGCAGTCTTTGTAAACTGCAGAAGTGGAGTTATATAGATCTGTGTATTTCTGCACTTCTTTGATCAATCTCTGTCACTTCGTCCATATCCATGTTCACTGAACTTCTGAATTTAAAAATGGCGCCGCGGTAAAAAAAACAAGTCGGATATGCGATTCCGGAAATCCTATTCAATCAAGCTGACCAATCACAGATCTCGCGGGCGCGTCAACGCGAAGGCCGACTGACACGCAGTTACATTTTTGGAGAGGTGCGCGTGAAGCTTCGCGTAGGTTACGCGCGAGGGTACGCCGTAGGCAGCCAGGCTCTGCGTGACCTACGCCGTAACTTTTACGCACAAGTATAAATTGCACTTAATGCATTAAGTGGTTTCCCCAAATCCACCTGAAAATCCAACTCATAATGACTTCACCAGTCTCAGAATTATACAACCCCCTGAATAGAATCCTGAATAGAACACAAATATGCAAAACAGGTGTTAACACAAGCACACCTGATGCAACTAATCAAGGGCTTCATTAGTTGCACCAGGTGTGCCTCAGCTGGAACACATGAAATACCTGAACTGGCTAGGTTTTTTTTGAGTGTCACGTTAAACTGTGTGAGAGACATGGCTAAGTCAGAAGAATGGTACATAAAGTTAAGAGAAGAGGTCATTGCCATTTACAAAGAAGGAACAGGATACAAAAAGATAATGAAGGCAATGAATGTTCCCAGAGACACTGTTGGAAGCATAGTTTGCAATTTCAAAGTTAAGGGAACAGTGATTACACTGCCTGGACTGGGCAAAAAAAGGAAGCAATTAATATTTGCAACCAGATTTCTGAGAAGGCTGCTTGTGAAAAACCTTTAAATGACCTCAAAAGACCTGCAGCAAGACTTGGTGGCAACAGGCACTGAGGTTTCAGTGAGAACAGTAAGGCGCATGCTGCACACGAGAACTCCAAGACGTACACCACTACTGACCCAAAAGCACAAGAAAATACGGCTCCAATATGCTAAAATCATATAAAGAAGCCACAGAGGTTTTGTTCTCTGGAGTGATGAAACAAAACTGGAACATTTTGTCACGATGGATCAACAGGATGTCTGGAGGAAGAAGAATGAAGCATATGCTGAAAAGTAACACCCTGCCCACAGTCAAGCATGGTGCTGGCTTGGTGATGCTTTGCATCCTCTAGCAGAGGTAATCTGCAGCATGTGGAAGGCAAGATGGATTCAAGTATCAGGAAATCCTAGGAGAAAACGTTGTGCCGTCTGTGAGGAAGCTGAAGCTTGGGTGTCATTGGACCTTCCAATAGGACAGTGATCACAAGCATACCACAAATTCCACCACGGCCTGGTTGCAGAAGAATTCCTGGAAGATTCTATAGTGGCCATCACAGTCACCTGACTTGACACCCATATCTCTGGTGGGATTTGAAGAAGGCGGTTACAACACACACATCCAAGAATAAACTGAACTGGAGGTTTCAATTGCTTTTGTTTGAGTTTTTAATTTCAAACAGCTGAAAGTCTGACTTGCTATGAGGGTTGAAAATTTTTGATTGCAAATGTATACATAATTCTTTATTGTTAATGTTATCCAGTGTATTATCATGTCCTCTTGTAATTGTATGCCTTTGGTCAGGTATTGATTAAAAATGAGAATGGGTTCTCAATTGACTTATCTGGTTAAAATAATATGAAATAATATCAAGCCCAATTTATTTCAAACTAGAAGTGGCATTAAAAAAGTGTCAGCTCTCTCCCACGTTGAAAATATTTTCACATGACAATATCTACTGTTAAACACTCAGATCCACTCCCTTTAAAAACATTGCAATACACGTATGAATTTGTTTTGTGGGATATCCAGTCAAATTAGGACAATATTTTATGTTCAATGGTTAATGTTCACATACTGTACTTATAATGCACAGATCTTTCTGACAAGTGGTCTGAGAATCATTTCCCGTTTGGCACACCCCACATTGCAACACAGTCAAGTCATTTAGTGGTTAAGCATTTTAAACTATTTAACTACATTTGTGTACATAAGATTACTTACCCTGTCAGAAATTGTTGAAAGTTTGTCAATGATTTTGACAATATGACTGTTCATGCAAAAATCTGCCTGTAATGTAAGTATGCTGATCATATGAAGCCATTAATCATCACATAGTGGTTTGGCTCCTTTGTAAATCATACTGATAACAGAAATCACCCAAATGGCCCCGATCAAAAGTGTACATACTCTTGAATGTTTGGCCTTGTTACAGACACACAAGGTGACACACAAATGTTAAAATGGCAATTAAATGTTAATTTCCCCACACCTGTGTCATTTTCAATTGCAATTAGTGTTGTCACATTCTCAGAAAGTGGGATGAAGTGGCCATTGGAATGAGATATGGACTCTTGAGTGTATATACAGTATATGTAATATTGTGTTTATATTATGGCCAGGACAATATACTATTGATTTATGTTAAAATGTATGTAGATGGTACACCACCCTCTGGACTTCAATAGTGATTACCATGTCTCTATAGTGTTATGGGAACATAGGGCTTGTTTAGTCTGATTGCCTATTGCTATCAGCTGGGGTTCACTAGTACTCTGTAGCTCTATAAGGTCATGGGTCCAGAGGGTGTAGCGATTCATTGTTCGATGTCTGTCTCTTACTGAGCCCAAAAGTTGTGAACTCAGCCCAACCCAGAATAGTAATCTAATACACTATTTATTACACTATTTCACATCTCTGCTCATGTCTTACACTACTTACATAGCGAATGCATTTCTTCCTAGACATCAGCGAATTCATTTCTTCCTGGACATCAGCACCAACAAGACATCAAACAATGAATCGCACCACACTCTGGACCTATGAGCTTCTCTGGACTTGTGTGTTGCTAGAGTTAAGGCTTACACTCTGTACAGTTAGGTTTACAAGTCTGTGCCTCGATAGAGTATGGTTACACAGGTATACACATTGTGCACTCCTGTTATGTTTCAGTTGAGTATAGGCTTACACTATTTACCTCTTCCTGTTCTTATGGCATAGTATCAGCTAAGTATATATCTATTGTGCAAATTCGTAACCCTTTTGTCATATTACTTCACCGCTGTACGCATCCCGAACCAATCTAAAGTAACTACAAAACCATCTAGTCTTGCCTGGTCTCCCTTCCTCCTACACCGCACACCAACATCTAATGTGTGAAAAGTGTCTGTGTATAAATAGTCAATGAGTGTGTAAGCTCTTACGTGGATGCACTGAGCAGGCTAGATACTGAGCCATGGGGAGCAGAAAATAACTCAAAAGACCTGCGGAATAAGGTACTAGAACTGCATGAATTTGAAAAAGGATATAAGAATATATCCAAAGCCTTGCAAATGCCAGTCAGTACTGTTAATAAATAATGATTCGTTAAGAAGTGGAAGATTCTGGGATCTCTTGATACCAAGCCAAGGTCAGGTAGAACAAGAAAGATTTTAGCCAAAACTGACAGAAGAATTGTTTGGGATACAAAGAAAAACCCACAGGTAACCTCGGGAGACATACAGCCTGCTCTGGAAAAAGATGGTGTGGCTGTTTCAAGGAGCACAATATGACGAGACTTGAACAAAAATGAGCTTTGGAGTGACAATACCAAAGTAGAGCTTTATGGTCACAACCATAAGCATAATGTTTGTAGAGGGTTCAACAAGGCCTATAATGAAAGGAATACCATCCCCACTGTGAAGCATGGTGGTCGCTTACTGATGTTTTGGGTGCGTGTGAGCTCTGAAGGCATGGGAAACCTTGTGAAAATTGATGGCAAGATGAATGCAGCATGTTATTGGACAATACTGGCAGACAATTTGCATTCTTCTGCGCAAAAGCTGCACATGGGACACTCTTGGACATTCCATCACGACAATGACCGTAAGCACAAGGCCATGTTGACCCTCCAGTGGTTACAGCAGAAAAAGGTGAAGGTTCTGGAATAGCCATCAGTCTCCTGACTTTAATATCATCGAGCCACTCTGGGGAGATCTCAAATGTGCGCTTCATGCAAGACGACCAAAGACTTTGCATGATCTGGAGGCGTTTTGCCAAGACGAATGGGCAGCTATATCACCTGCAAGAATTCAGAGCCTCATAGACTCACAAATGGCTGCATGCTGTCATTGATGGTAAATGGGCCAATACACCGTATTGAGAACTGAGGGTATGCAAACTTGAACAGGGGTCATTTCATTATTGTCTTTGTTGCCATGTTTTCTATTATGATTGTGTCACCCTATTATGACCTTGAGTTGAATATGATTCAAATCACTCCTCCTTCTCCCATTAACATTCCTGTAAAATAACTTGTGCCTATCAGTGATTTTTTCCCCCTGTAATCCTGTTCCTAGATATCTACTGTGTGCCTGGGGACACTTAATTTCCCTGTAAATATATACTGTATCATTAAATGAAACAAAATGTTTTTGTAACCCTTTGTGTACAGGAGGAAGAGGAAAAGATGGAGCCCCAATTATTACATTCCCTGAGTACTCAGGCTTCAGTGACCTACTAGACGAAGACTTCCAGAATGTTGTAACATATCTGACCAGCATTCCCAGGTATAGTAGGACACCAACATCCAGTGACCTCCAACTGTATGTAGGCACCCTTGGTAAATGTATTGTTTAAATTTCTTCATCTTTCATTTAAAGTATTCTAAACCTCAAGAGAAATAAAACCATAAAAAGACCATTAATATTTTAAATAAAAGATTTTAAATAAAATAAACCCACATTTCTCAAATTAAGTACATATGTGCCACAATAAACATAACACATTTTCATCACTTCCTATTTGCTCATGTTTACCAAGTGTATCAAAATTACTGTAGACCCACCTTATTGACTGTCTATTGTATGCAATGTAGTGCTACAATCCAAACACAATGCAATCACAAATACATTACACAAGACACATTTTCTTTTCTTTTAAAATGTTGCACACTTTTTGTGATTTCCTTTGCTCACATTTAGTGAAATTCCCCTTCAGGGTAATCCTTCTCTGAAATAAGATGTTCTATTACAATCTGATTGATCATTTCCTCTCTAACCACACATTTGGCTCCAACAGTCCTGCCAGATGTTCTCAATGAAATTATACAAAAGTTGCTCATTCAAGTTAGCCTGACTTCGTCATACTCATATTCTAGTTAGAATGTGAGTCTGATATTGTTCCATAGGGCTTTGATTATGAGGCGTGTCTTAACCGAAAAAAACTCTGCACTCAATTGGATAGACCTACAACCAATCAGAGCAAAGCAGTAAGTGACAAATCCCGTAGTAAGGACGGCAAACACATCTTTACGCTCGACAAATGCCTTGATTGCAGTTCTCTGTTCGGCTTTTAAAATTAATTCGCTGTCTATTTCTTTTACAACAGACACGATAGCGGAATCTGTACATCTCAATTCTCCAGCTGCACTCATCTTTGTTGTAAACCAGTTCAAACCAAGCGCTCTTTGATGACGTGATCCAGGCTAAATTCGAGTAGGATTTATAATAGAATGGAATTCAATGTCTGACATAAGCAACCTTATTGAGTTAATTTTGTAACACATTCAGAATGTTTGAAAACAAAGTACATTTTCTCAGCTGGGTTCACCTATTTTAGGAAGTTAATTACCTAATTAAAACCTACTTGACTAGGTAAAGGATTTCGTAATCATAACTAACCAGTGATCTTAATTGGTCATTGTTTTACTGTCCTATTCATATATTGATCACTTGGTTAGTTATGAACTCCATTGACCTACTTATTTTGGTCTTAATTAGGAACCTCCCAAAATGTGTGAACTCAACTGAACCCAGAAAAGTTAATTTACTTTGTACGTTTTATAGCTCTGCTTGTTATAATTGTACGCTAGTGGTATACAACATTTACACAAAGTTTTTTTTCTGACATACAGTTATAGACTATTTGGTTTGAACATGAAATAATGATGTATCAGCAGTAATTACATAACACAGTGATTTACAGTTGATGTAAAAAACTAGATTCAGGGAGACAAGTAGAGTTTTAAGGGCAATATCGTGCAACTATATTTTGTCACCAGTGCCAAGACAGAACACAGCTGTTGTGTCCTCTTCGATATGTCCACGTACTGGGATAGCGTCACCTATCACTTGTTTGTATCCAACTCCCTTTTGTCTAGTTTGGACGCAGCCAGCATCGGTTTTGTTATAATCATCGACCGCAGGCGGGACAAATGGAGCTCAGTCAAGTCTTCCCTGACGCGGATAGCGGTATGAACATACTTTTTTTTTCTACAAATATCTGTCTTAGACAGCCAGGAGTAAATCTTTTCAAATAATAGCAATTAAATAAATGTAGGGAAATGCTACCTTTTACACAATGTTATGAGATGCTATAACGCTATGTTTTATACCTGTTTCCACTAGGGTGCCTTCCCAGGGAACCTTCAGCTTGTCTTAGTGCTGAGGCCCTCACGCTTCCTCCAGAGGGCCATCGCTGACATTGGTATTAAGCTGCACCGGGATGACTTCAAAATGAAGGTACCGGTAAGCATGCTTTGCTACCACTCATCCTTGTCAACACTTTGGTCATTTTTGTGACATCTATGTGTCCAGGGTTTGAAATAGTGATGGATTTGATGTTATGTATTGCATGGATATAGTGTTCATCTGCAAACTAATGGCTAGAACTGTGAAAACAATACCAGTCAAAAGGTTTAGAACACCCAGGGATTTATTTTTTTGATAGAAATACAACAAGGTGGTATTAAATTCAGTAAAATAAATATCCAAGACATTACCAATGTTGCATATGTCTATCACTGTTGGTAATTACTGATTTATAATGAAATATTCACATACACCAACGAAGCCAAAATTTCAGCAGTAAATAATTGAGTGACCATATTTTGACTACATTTTCTGATCAATTTAATGCCACCGTGGTGAATGAAGGGATATCCTGGGTGTTCTAAAACGTTTGGCCAGTAGTGTATGTATGTTTTATTTAGCATATGTAGATCAGTGTAGAATGTGCATTTACATCCATGTATTTACCTGATTTCGGACATGAATTTTGGTAAAAACTTCCAATGTCTTTTTTTTCATATTTTTTTATTAAGCCTGACAGTAATGCAAACAAAAGGGTGACATAAACAGAAAACAAATATCTATACCCCACACACCTCCCCTGGATTGAACAGAACATCTCTACCACAAAATATCACCCTCACTCATCTTCAAGCATAGACAAAAACATATGATAAAGGTGACACAGGGAGGTATGATATCTGCCACAGACATCAATCACAGTAGGGTACATTTCAGACAGTCTGGATTTGGAGAAGTGAAATCTATGAACATCCTTAAACTGTGTAAGTCCTAGTCTGTTAGAGGATGTAGTTTAGGTACAGTGCCTTGCAAAAGTATTCGGCCCCCTTGAACTTTTCGACCTTTTGCCACATTTCAGGCTTCAAACATAAAGATATGAAACTGTAATTTTTTGTGAAGAATCAACTACAAGTGGGACACAATCATGAAGTGGAACGAAATTTATTGGATATTTCAAACTTTAACAAATAAAAAACTGACAAATTGGGCGTGCAAAATTATTCAGCCCCCTTAAGTTAATACTTTGTAGCGCCACCTTTTGCTGCGATTACAGCTGTTAGTCGCTTGGGGTATGTCTCTATAATTTTTGCCCATTCCTCCTTGCAAAACAGCTCGAGCACAGTGAGGTTGGATGGAGAGCGTTTGTGAACAGCAGTTTTCAGTTCTTTCCACAGATTCTCAATTGGATTCAGGTCTGGACTTTGACTTGGCCATTCTAACACCTGGATATATTTATTTATGAACCATTCCATTGTAGATTTAGCTTTATGTTTTGGATCATTGTCTTCTTGGAAGACAAATCTCCATCCCAGTCTCAGGTCTTTTGCAGGCTCCATCAGGTTTCTTCCAGAATGGTCCTGTATTTGGCTCCATCCATCTTCCCATCAATTTTAGCCTTCTTCCTTGTCCCTGCTGAAGAGAAGCAGGCCCAAACCATGATGCTGCCTCCACCATGTTTGACAGTGGCCATAATGTGTTCAGGGTGATGAGCTGTGTTGCGTTTACGCCACACATAATGTTTTGCATTGTTGCCAAAAAGTTCCATTTTGGTTTCATCTGACCAGAGTACCTTCTTCCACATGTTTGGTGTGTCTCCCAGGTGGCTTTTGGCAAACGTTAAACAACACTTTTTATGGATATCTTTCAGAAATGGCTTTCTTCTTGCCACTCTTCCATAAAGGCCAGATTTGTGCAGTATACAAATGATTGTTTTCCTATGGACAGACTCGCCCACCTCAGCTGTAGACGTCTGCAGTTCATTCAGAGTGATCATGGGCCTCTTGGCTCCATCTCTGATCAGTCTTCTCCTTGTATGAGCTGAAAGTTTAGAGGGACGACCAGGTCTTGGTAGATTTGCAGTGGTCTGATACTCCTTCCATTTCAATATTATCGCTTGCACAGTGCTCCTTGGGATGTTTAAAGCTTGGGAAATCTTTCTTTATCCAAATCCGGCTTTAAACTTCTCCACAACAGTATCTCGGACCTGCCTGGTGTGTTCCTTGTTCTTCATGATGCTCTCTGTGCTTTCAATGGACCTCTGAGACTATCATAGAGCAGGTGCATTTATACAGAGATTTGATTACACACAGGTGGATTCTATTTATCATCATTAGTCATTTATGTCAACATTGGATCATTCAGAGATCCTCACTGAACTTCTGGAAAGAGTTTGCTTCTCTGAAAGTAAAGGGGCTGAATAATTTTGCTCGCCCAATTTTTCAGTTATTTATTTGTTAAAAAAGTTTTAAATATCTAATAAATTTTGTTCCACTTCATGATTGTGTCCCACTTGTTATTGCTTCTTCACAAAAAATTACAGTTTTATATCTTTATGTTTGAAGCCTGAAAAGTGGCATAAGGTCGAAATGTTCAAGGGGGCCGAATACTTTTGCAAGGCACTGTAACTCTTTCTATTGCATCACTCCATCACTCTTCTGTGTAATGTCAACACCCATTTCCTGCTACCAGGCAGATTTAGTTTTGTTAGTGGAGTGTTTGTCAAATGCCATAATATATTTATAGACCTGGGATATTACTGCTTTCTGTCTGGGCATCAGAGGTGGACATTTACTTGATAAGATATATTTGTGTGTGAATCAGAAATACATTTTTGAATCTTGTCCTGTGCATTTCTGAATCTTGTGTAAATTTTGTTTGCATTTATGAATTGTGTGTGTATTTATGAATTTTGTGTGTGCATTTGTGAATTTTGTGTGCATTTGAGTATCCTGTGTGTGTATTTATGAATCATGTGTGTTCCTGTTGAATCCTGTATGTGCATATGTGAATGTAGTGTGTGCATTCATCTTTATTGAGACTCTTTTAGCTCCATAAAAGGGAGTTCACATATTACTAGTGACCATGATTGATATTTCCTTTACTCTTTCTATTTGTTTTATAGGTTACTGTTAAGATATGAACTCCCTTTACCTGATCAATTTGGTCTTAAGTAGGGACGTTCCAAAACTTGTGAAACAGAGTTACTCAGAAAAGTACTTTTACTCAAGTAAATGTCCACCTCTGCTGGTTCCTAGAACATAACGTTCCTATAACCCTGTTTTTCTTGTGTTCCGATAGAAGAAATTGCGGGATTATTTAGTTCCTCGCACCGCCGTTCCTATAAATTTTTAGCTCCTACTACAGAGCAGGGTCTTTCCCTTTTCCTTTTTCCTAGGTCAATGTTGATTGGTCCAACTTATAAATTACGCCAGTCGCTTTGTTTGTCTGTTGCGTATAATACTATGCTGGAGCTTTCGTCTTTTGTTTTTCTCTATTAAGTAGCTACTCAATTTCTATTACTCCAGCCTAGTTTTTAAATGCTGCGGTTCGAACTCAGCTATTAGGACATATCAACAACACTCTTTTTTAAAATTGTATTGGATGTCGTTTTCAGCCTCGTAATCTGAACAAACAAACAAACAAACAAACAAACAAACAAACAAACAAACAGCAAGCCGCTGAAGGAACCCAGCACTACTTGAGTTGAAAACAACCAGATCATCTGCATACATTAGATGATTTACCCACTTATCTCCAATCATACACCCAGTGTTACAAACATTAAACTGTGAAATGTTGTTGTACGTGGTGCTACTATAAATTCTACTGACGACGCTATAAAAGACCGGTGCGGTGCTTGCGTCACTCCCTTATCCCTCCTACCAGTTCCTATGGCCACTTGACCAGTGCAAATGCAAATAGCAAAACCGGTTTTGGGGGAGAGTAATTAGTAGAACTGTTTAGAAGTGGACAGTTCCTATAACTACGTTCCTGTAACTACTTGGGCGGAAAGCGGCTATTGTTAGAGGTACCCAGACCCGTTGACATTGTTAAAATGCCAGCATATTTTGCTGCTAGATGAAGGTTAGCAATGGTTTGTTTGCCCATTGCTATTATTAGAGGTACCCATAGTTACGACAAAGAAACTAATGAACATTTAGCATTTGACCAGAGCTATTGTTAGAGGTACCCAGACCCATAGTTACTACAAAGAACTAATGAACATTTAGCATTTGACCAGAGCTATTGTTAGAGGTACCCAGACCCATAGTTACTACAAAGAACTAATGAACATTTAGCATTTGACCAGAGTTCATGAGATAAGTATGTGTATCCATTTGCCAGGTAACAATCCATTTGCATTAGGTCCAGACAGCTATAATGTTACAGAACACATTTTTCAAGATAGAATTTGCAAAACCTTCTCAGATTAGTCACCATTTGTGTGCAATCATATTAGTTTTGTCCCCAAGTCATTGCAAGGAATTTGAACTCTAGCAGCTTTTGTTGATAACTATGCATAAACCAGACAAGGGCATTAGATGTCTTAGTGGTTAGGTAGTAAGACTTGTAGTCCGAAGGTTGCCGATTCGATTTGCCAAATGTCGTTGTGTCCTTGAGCACTTTAACCTTTGTTGCTCCAGGGGCAATATCCCTGTATTCACTGTAAGTCACTCAGGATAAGAGCATCTGATAAATGACTAAAATATAAATTACTGATTGAATGATTAGAATTTACTTATCACTAATTTAAATTACTGATTGAATAATTAGAATTTACTTACTACTAATTTAAATTACTGATTGAATTATTAGAATTTACTTACTACTAATTTAAATTACTGATTGAATTATTAGAATTTACGACGAATTTAAATTACTGATTGAATTATTAGAATTTACGACGAATTTAAATTACTGATTGAATTATTAGAATTTACGACGAATTTAAATTACTGATTTAATTATTAGAATTTACTTACTAATAATTTAAAATACTGATTGAATTATTAGAATTTACTTACTAATAATTTAAAATACTGATTTAATTATTAGAATTTACTTACTACTAATTTAAATTACTGATTGAATTATTAGAATTTACTTACTACTAATTTAAATTACTGATTGAATTATTAGAATTTACTTACTACTAATTTAAATTACTGATTGAATTATTAGAATTTACTTACTACTAATTTAAATTACTGATTGAATTATTAGAATTTACTTACTACTCATTTAAATTACTGATTGAATTATTAGAATTTACTACAAATTTAAATTACTGATTGAATTATTAGAATTTACTTACTACTAATTTAAATTACTGATTGAATTATTAGAATTTACTTACTACTCATTTAAATTACTGATTGAATTATTAGAATTTACTTACTACTCATTTAAATTACTGATTGAATTATTAGAATTTACTTACTACTCATTTAAATTACTGATTGAATTATTAGAATTTACTTACCACTAATTTAAATTACTGATTGAATTATTAGAATTTACTTACCACTAATTTAAATTACTGATTGAATTATTAGAATTTTCTTACTAATAATTTAAATTACTGATTGAATTATTAGAATTTACTTACTACTAATTTAAATTACTGATTGAATTATTAGAATTTACTACGAATTTAAATTACTGATTGAATTATTAGAATTTACTTACTAATAATTTAAATTACTGATTGAATTATTACAATTTACTTACTACTAATTTTTGGTTGTTTGATCTAGCTTTTTGTTTTTTAAAGTTATTTACTTACTGTCATTTGCTCTTGTGAATGTGTATGATTTTACATACCATGAAATGTAAAGGCATAATTTTGGTTAAACTGCTTAAAAATGTATCTCTCCATTGTTTGTTTCTTAAAGCTGATGAGGGCCTGTTTATTAGGCCTGTGTCTTTCTCTGCCATCAAGGCTGTCTCTGTCTGCTGGATTGTTATTGGCCCTAGAGTGATTAGATATGGTAACATTTGACACTGACAGAAGTGGACAGATTTTAATTCTTTATTTAACCTTTATCTATCTGGCCAAGACTTTATCTATTCGGCTAGACTTAGCATTACGTCCTGCAATGTGTTGCCTAACCCAGAAAATACATGAAAAACTGGCGATTTCATTATGCAGAATCATCATCAATGAAATGCACCAATGTCTGTGAATTTGCTTCCCTACAGATTGTGATGCTCAACTCTTTATCTGAGTTACACAACTATGTGGATAAAGGCCAGCTAACATGTGAACTTGGTGGGAACCTGGAGTACTGTCATAGCCAGTGGATTCACCACCGGACGGTCAGTTACCATTATATTGGCCACATACTGTATACAGTACCAGTTATATTCAGGGTTAACCTGAAGCAATACTGAGTGATTTGTGTTTGCTTTATTCTGCTCTCAGGCCATTGAAAACTTTGCTGTGACAGTAAAGACCACGGCTCAAATGCTACAGAAGTTTGGCACAGATTTGGCGGAGACAGAGCTGCCCAATGATGTCCAGTGCACCAAAAGCCTACTTGCTACTCACACTGGGAAACATGACAAACTCAAGGTGGGACTGTGCTTCAGTATCATTGAACCTGGCTTCCTTGTGACTAGTGTTCTCAATACCTGTGTTCATATTTAGCATCACACCAGCTGTCACATACATTTTTGTGATTAAATCATATTATATTGATTGAACTGTTATCATCAGACCAGCACCGTATTTGACCTCATAATCAGCACTATAGAGGCAATGTCTATTGACGCATGTTTTTCCCCAAATGTATCCAATACTATTTAGCTTTTTTAACCAAATAGGCAGATTTATTGTTTGTCTAGGAATGGGAAGGAGGAATAATGATAGGCATTACACTTGACTGTCCAAACATCGCTAATTACATTTATTTACAACAATAATACATTTCCAGAAAGAGAGATAATCCCAATAAACAAGAAAGGTAAAACAATCTGCATATATCAATAATATTCACCACTAGTTACTATATTAGATAAACATACATGTATCTTATTTTATACAAACCTCAACTCAATTTCTTTTATAGCAGTTAACCAATATGTATCCAATTTCCATGTTATCACCACAACGACGTGTGGCAGTAACAAGGATTACAACATAAATATATACCCAGTAACTGTGCTAACACCTAAAAAAATAACACATTCAGAGAAAGATACCATTCAAACTGTAACTTTGTAGTGTTAACAATAAAATATACAACCAGTTCTCCTAAAAAAATTGAAATCCACAGACTGGATTTGATAAATTTAAATGAGAGAGTGTGAGAAGAAAACCACAGTTGTAGTTAGCGTGGCAGCTTAGCTTCCAACTTCTATTAGTAAAGATTTCAATCCAAAGGTCCAAAAAATACCACCTATTTAGATTTTATTTTCTCTAAAGCAATATACATCGTACACATTTTACATTATTCTAAAATAATCATAGTACCATGCCACTTCACAGCAGAAACATTTACCACAGATTAGAGATGTCAACAGAGTTCAGATCTCCAGCAAATATCAAGCGATGTGTGTGTGTGACAGCAGTATCCTCCCCAGCAGCCTATTGATAAATTCAGGGTCGTCAAAGTTAGGGGCATATACATTAACCAATACTAAGGGGGTGTTCCAAATAGAGCCAGATATGATTAAATACCGGCCGTTGTTGTCAGACACCACATTAGAGACAGAAACCTACATTCTATTATTGATCATATTTGCCACCCCTCTAGCTTTGGAGTTAAATGTGAGTGAAAGACCTGATTGAACCTAGTGTTTTGTAGTCTTTGATGATCTTGAAATCCTAAGTGTGTCTCTTGTAAAAAATGCTATATCCGTCTTACGTTTTTTCAAATGTGAGAAAACGTGCAACCTCTTATTTGGATTATTACAGGCCTTAATATTTCAATATATTAATTTAACAGCTGGAGGGCCCCCAGCTCTACTGTGGTCAGCCATTGAGATGCTTGCCTTAAAAGGGAAAGGCACTCGATTTTGAAAGAACAACTTGCATTGGCCCCCACTGATATGATAAAGTGCCTATAGAATATCATTATACTCTGTCAAAATTCATAACTTTTGTCACATAACTCATAAATTAAATCTAACTTTTGCAAGCTCTTTTTACACATTATAACCCTTGACATG
The DNA here is from genome assembly GCA_016801145.1 of Umbra pygmaea. NCBI lineage: Eukaryota > Metazoa > Chordata > Actinopteri > Esociformes > Umbridae > Umbra > Umbra pygmaea. The sequence goes on along the minus strand of JACXGM010021972.1, from coordinate 1,522 downwards.
AAAGGAAAAATAAAATTAACAAAAATTCTGAACATTTATAGAAATTTAATAAATGAAATACCTGGTTTGGATTAGTGATCAACCCATTAGAGTAACCATTATAATTTATTGCTTAGGTACAACCAGTCACTTCCCAGATTACACACATACAATGCTAATTTCCCCCACCTAAAATCATTTTTAGTGGTTTAGATTCCTTCATAAGAAACCCGGCTGTTCCATGATGAGGTCATTACTAGTAGTGCATGACATCACAAAGAATACACCATGGTTGGAAAGGTGCTTACAAAAGAGAACTGGGACAAATTTGTGGAAAGGCACAAGTTAGGAGAAGGATACAAAAATATTTAAAAAATCTCTCTGAGTACCGTTCAGAGCCCTATTAAGAAGTGCAAAGTGTATGACACCACCAATACCTTGCTTAGATCAGGCCGTCCCTCCAAACTGGATGACTAAGGCAGGCGGACATTGATCAGAGAAGCTACCAATAGGCCAGTGGCAACATTGAAGGACTTACAAGTCGTTATGGCTGAGATTGGTTGGTCTATGCATGTAACAACAATCTCACAAGCTTTACACAAAGCTGGCAGGTTGGCAAGAAAGAAGCCTTTTCTGAAGAAGAGCCACATGGTGTCTTGTTTGCGCATTGCAAAAACACTTAGAAGATTTAATACCATGTGGCAAAAGGTTGTATGGTCAGATGAGACCAAGATTTAACTATTTGTACCTGTATCTGCAAACACAGCACACCACCCAAAACACACCATACTTACTGTGAAACAATGTTGTGGGGGTGTTGTTATTCAGTAGGGACTGGGCATTTTTGCCAGGATTGAAGGGAAAATGGATGCTGCTAAGTACACCCAAATTCTTGAGAAAAACCTGTGTCCCTCTGCTAGACAGCTGAAGATGGGCAGGTGGTTCACCTTCCAGCATGACAAAGACCCTAAACACACCGCCACCAAAACTCCACAGTAGCTTAAGGATAGGGAGGTGAATGTCCTTGAGTGACCAAGTCAAAGCCTTGACCAAAATACCATGGAAAATCTGTGGATGGACTTGAAGACAGCAGTCAGTTACCACTCACCATGTAATTTGACTGAACTCAAACTATTCTGGAAAGCATCAGATTTGCAAAATAAATGGTCTCGCCTTCCTTAGATTAATACAACCTTTCAAAACATACCAAACACATTATGAAAAAAAAATTGGTAAACATTTCAACAGAAACCTCTGAATATAACTATACAAAGACACCTTAATGTATTAGAATGCCTGTGTGTATAACCCTTACACATATTAGTAATGGTTACTTTGTCATCTACCCCTAGACGGATTGCCCTCTATAGTATCAACAGGGATTAAAAAGAAAATAATATACATAATGCCTCATGGAAGAGGTGAAAATAGGCCAGTATACTACTCGCTAAGACTTTCTGAAAGAAACTGAGTATTGCATATATGAACATGCATATACCCCCGACTATACCACTGCTCTTAGTGTTATGAACATGCATATACC
>JACXGM010021971.1:6256-17067 GCA_016801145.1 Umbra pygmaea | reverse complement strand
CCCCCCCCCCCCCCGATTGGTTGGTCCGCTCTTGACCAATCAGCAACTACTCAGCTGTTGTGGGCTCATTGTCCATTTTCTAGCTCAAATTTATAAATTTCAACACTTTAGTCATTGAGCAACTACAGAGGTCACTTCCCGAAGCCACACCTACCAACACTTATTCCTAGAGTGGCTTTATCAAGTTGTCCTTCTGACCCACGTGACTCCAGGTAGGATATCACCTCCATACAACTATTATTTCCTGGTTTCCCTTCATACACCCAGCTCTCCGTTTCTGGGGCCCTAGTTTCTGTGCTTTTTCTTCTTTCACAATTCCACTTTCAATCTGTCGTCCTCTCGTTGTTCTCTCAGGCCTTGGCACTGAGTGACAGCAGCTCAATGAAGGAGTTGAAGAGGCTGTCCAGCCAGCCCTGGTTAGCCATACACTGCTGGACCACCTCCTCCTGACCAGGATCCTCGGCAGCCTGTTCTATGCTGTTGGTCTGAAACAGAATAGAAAACCATAGACACAGCGCAAGCAGAACATGTTCATTTAATGGTAGATTTAATTCATATTATATTGTACTTTACCAACAGAAATATTATGTTGTCACCTATCTGGAGTCACTTTATATGTTTATATTATTGGAATGCCTATACTATTGTGTACTGATCCAACAATTTAAACACAACACACTGTGTTTTTTCAACATTGAACCTAGATTACATATTATTTAGTTGGGTGCTTTTAACTCCTGAATGCTGATTGGTTGAAAGTCGTGCTATATGTAAGGAATAAGGCACGATGGGGTGTGGTATACGGCCATTAAACCACGACGAAAAGCTGTTCTTATGCTCGACCAATCACTGAACGACACAGCGCTTAGCCGTGGTATAATGGCAATATCACAAATGCCTCAGATGCCTTATTACTCTTGTAAACAGGTAAACAACACAGTTAGAGCAATAAAAGTTCACCTTTTATTCCTCTAACTGCGTTGTCATATCCGTAGTATAATTGTCTCATATATCATGGCTATCAGCCAATCAAAATTCAGGATTCAAACCACCCAATTTATAAGAGATTATTAATTGTATGGTTTAAATTGAGATTGCAAATTGTTTTATAGCCATGGCATATGAAACCATTTACCACAGGTATGAATTATCCCCCTTCACTGCTCTTATTCCATTGGTAACAAGTTTGTAACAGAAATCTTGGGTGCTTGAGGTGTATAACCAAGTCCTGTTTGTAATACAACTCTGGAAAAAAATTAAAGAGAAACCTGCACATTTTTTCTAGATCAACCCCATTGAAAACCTCTGGAATGTGATCATGAGGAAGATGGATGGTCACAAGCCATCAAACAAAGCCAAGCTACTTGAATTTTTGCACCAGGAGTCACCCATTATCAATGTGACAGACTGGTGGAGAGCAGGACAAGATACATGAACTCTTCCTAAGTGAACATATTAGTATTGTGTGTTTAAAAATGACTATGAACTAACTGTCTTTGCATTGGTCGAGGTCTGATAACACTGCATCTTTTTAGTTATTTTGACCAGTTGTCATTTTCTGCAAATAAATGCTCTGGATTACAATATTTTGTATTTAGAACTTGTGAGAAATGTTTCAGTAGTTTATGGAATAAAACAAAAATATTAATTTTACCCAAACATTATACTACAGGGAAACCAGAAATAATTATGATTATGCAGTGGTCAAAATTTTTTCCAGAGCTGTACAATACCATGACTACAATGTGCTGCACCTAAAAAAAACTTGGGGTCATGGTATATTGGTCATATACCACAAATACATTATACAGCTTAAATATATTGTAAATTTAAACTAGTTTTTGTGAAGAGCTACTATAAGTGTATAAGAATAATTATTTAATATTTATGCAGGATACATTGAATCAAGATTTAAATAAGCCACAGTAGGTGATAATCAAATTTGTTTTTAAACATTTCAAATCATTGAGAGAAATACAGTATACACCTATTCTCTAGAAGTGTAAAATACAAAATATATGTGCTTACCTCTTTCTTGCAGTGTAAGAAAGTATGATATTTATAATGATGCAGGGAGTGATAGAGGCTATAGATACGACATGATTCAGTAGACAGTTTAAGGTCCTAGGGGAAGACAAGAGGTTGAAATAAATAGGTTAAAAACTGTACGAGTATGCTTTCTCCACATACAATCAAGGTGTAATGGTGGGGCTCTGGAATGCCCTGATTACACACTTTGGAATGATCTGGATCTCTCCATGAATTGGTCATAACATTTGATCTTAAGACTAGTCTGCTTAAACAACATTCAAAATGATTTAACCCCTATTGTAAATTGGGTTTATTGTCAAAATAAAGACTGCTGTTTGCAATGAACAAATGAAACAAAATATATTAAAATAGCCCAACACAACTAATGCATCAAGTGATTTCCCCAAATCCAACTGAAAATGCAACTCATAATGACTTCTCCGGTCTTAAAATTATTCAACCCCCTGAATAGAATCCCTCACAACAGCACAAACATGCAAAACAGGTGTCGTCTCAAGCACGCCTGATGCAACTTATCAAGGGCTTCATTAGTTGCACCAGGTGCGCTTTGAGCTGGAACACATGAAATACCTGAACTGGCTATTGGTTTGTTAAGTGTCACACTTGACGGCATTTTAAAACATGGCTAAGACAAACGAATGGTCCAAAAAGTTAAGAGATCATCACCCTTCACAAACAAGAAACAGGAAACAAAAGACAGCAAAGGCACTTAATGAGAGAGACACAGTTGTAAGCATAGTTTGCAAGTTCCAAGTTAAGGGAATAGTGGTTAAACTACCAATGGCTGCAACCAGATTTCTGAGACCGCAGGTTGTAAACAACCCTCGAGTGACTGAAAAAGACCTGCAGCAACACTTGGTGGCAACAGGCACTGAAATTTCTGTGAGGACAGTAAAGCACGTACTAAACGCAGAAGGTTTCCAGGCCAGAACTCCAAAACTTACACCACTACTGATCCAAAAGCACAAGAAAAGTCAGCTCCAACATGCTTAAAATCATATAAAGAAGCACAGAGTCTTTACGTTTTGATAATAAACCTTATTTGCAACTGTAATAAAAACAAATAATTGTTTTTTATCTTGTCTATATTTAATACATCATTTAAACCACGGTTAGTGAACTCTTACCCTACGGGGGGGGGGGCGGAGCCTGCTGGTTCCAGTGGAACTGACTTCAAGGGCCAGGGTTGACTATGCCTGATTTATAAAAATCACAGTGCAGGGTGGAATAAGTAAGTGAAACCCTAGGCCAATGACTTGGGGTCAGCCACTCTGGAGTCTAATCAATGAGACCAATTGGATGTGTTGCCCTATAAAAACACTCACAAATGTGGTGTTGCTATTCACAAAAAGCATAGCTTGATATGAACCAAGTCTCGAACAAGAGATCTCAGAAGACCATAGATTAGAAATTGCAGAATTCTTAAGATGGAAAGTGTTACTAAAGTATCTCTAAATCCCTTGATGTTCATTTATCCACAGTAAGACAAACTGTTCAAAGGAAGTTCAACACTTGCTACTCTCCCTAGGAGTGGCTGTAATATAAAGATGACTACAAGTAGAGCTGTCATGACGCGTCAACGTAATCCAAGCCAAAGGTACTGTCAACTTGCCATATTATTATACTGGTATGATGTCAAAATCAATCCCAAGGTATTCAAATTTCGAAGTATTTCAAAAAAGTCCCAACAATCTAGTGGTATGTAATATATGTAAATCACAAATGCCTTTTTATAGCAGTAAAACTGAAAAATGTATATAGAAGAAGAAGAAGTTTTATTTATATAGCGCCTTTCCATAGCTCAAAGCTGCTTTACATTATACATTACAAGACACTGAGACATACATTACAGTCACATGGATACAGATAATCACATCATACAAAATGCATGTTAAATACATATGTTTTTAACTGGGTCTTGAATATAGCCATGGATGGGGTATTACATAGGGTGAGAGGTAGGGAGTTCCATAATTTAGAACACTAAAGGCCCATAGAAAAAGGCCCGATACTCCAAGCCGAAACCTCCTCCACATTTAAGAGCGTTATGCTGCACAACGCTTTACAGATTAGCCATAGATGGCCATAGTTGCTTTAAGTGACAGAGAGGGAGTAGTAGCCTACTGTACAACGCAGTATATAGATATGAAACTGTTGTATTGCTTAACCGTGTAATGATTGGAACAAAAATACAGACTAACTGGTAAATCGGATTCACGTACATTTTTCAATGGAAATGTAGCTGTATTTCCAGCACTATGGATAGACTTTTGCGTTGATGATAACGAGTCAATTTCCTCTTTCAGAGACCAGCTTATAAAGCTGTACAACTGTATATATTGTAATTATACAGTTTTTGTTATTATAAGTAATTGTTACTATAAGAAAACAGATTTATATGGGATATAGTTTCCCTGCAATATGAGTTGCTTTGTTGCACACGAAATCACTGCCTAAAATGCATAATCATTAGCGAAAGACGGAGCCACGCGTGCCTATTATTGAAAACACTAGAATCACAATTCTCCAAAAGAGTTGAAATGGCGAAATACGAAATCGCTTTTCTCATTGCTATTTTCATGTAGCCTAATATTTGTAAAATTACAGGTGCTTAATATATTACAATTATCAAGCAAATGCGCACATAAGTACAGGACGGAATGAACTTTGGCTACTGAATGTCTGTGGTGACGGCGCGAGAAGGCTGCATCTTATTAGACTAGTCATTGCATACTGTAGAGTTGCATGGATTATTAATAAACCTTCGGTAAGGAAAGCCAAATGTCAGCAGTTTGCAACACTTCTGGGTGAACAAAAAAGTGGAAGTTCTGACATACTAATGTTAAGAAATATACCTTAACGGGAATACGGAGTAGCCTATTTATATTTCGTTCAATAAACTACAATGATAGTACAGCTATAATTGTGTACTGATTATAATTAAAAAAAATACCTTAACAGAATATTATATATTAGGTCATTATCCCTGTTCTGAGACTTTGAAACAGACATTCTTATCTTACACAAAACGTCTGCAATGCTTAATGCAAATGCGAACTAGGGATGCTCATGTCAGGTAATTTTCCTGACGACAACCGGAACTCATTAACCGATTATTAACCGTTAACTGATAAGACTATAAGATTCAATTACCCTGGAAATCCAGAGTTCTCGCGAGAGCACAATTTGAATTTGCTCAGCAAGTTACTCTGGCACCGAGTAATTCTGCTCATTAACTATGCCCTTGTAGCCGAGCTGCACCAATCACATTGGTGTATCTTAGGCGTGCCAGAGGCGTGTTAAACAGATGACGACACGACAGCTCTGCGACCTCGAAGTCATTAGTAAACATTGTAAGATCGCTATGGATTAACACCAGTTGTTTAAAACGACTTTGGCCACTACAATGAACGAGTTAGACTTGGCTTTTTGTCTAAAAGCGGAACAGAAGACGGCGCTCGAATTGTTCCTTTTTTATAAAAGGACGTTTTTGCTGTTTTGCGACCTGATACGGCAAGAGTTTTATCTACCAGTTAGCTCCGCCATAGGGGCTTAGCGAAAAACCACTGGTGATTGGTCGTAGTGTTATCCAATTGCGTACCTTGAGATTTTCAAATGCATGCTTGGTGACGCCCCTCGAGTTGGGTAATTTTCATTACTTGAAGCCAGACCCATATATCCTCCGGATTTGGGTCAGGATTTTTCCAGGCTAAGATCCAATTGGCTTTATATAAAAAATTAAATTGGCGAGTGTCTGTAACTCGCTAAATTTACAAAAAAAAAATTCACGTATTTGTTTTAATGTCTAAACAGCATACAGAATAGATCAACAACAGCTGCCGGGTGCACCAGCTTTGTGCATATGTTCACTCGGGTGCAAAGTCCACACTAAACGATACGATGAAACTAGTTAGTTTCATACTAAAGCTGTGTCGATGTTTGGTTTCACCAAACTACACTGGCGTAAAGTCCACACCAACCAAAATATTGTCGCAGAAAATTTGTCGTAGACATTTTCACTTTCTGTTTTCAATCAAAGGAAAGTAGCCTCGATGCAGTGTTTACCGAGTTGTCAAATTATAGAATGAAAACAGACGATGACAATCTGGAACAAGGTTGTTGCTTACAGGAGGCCTACTGCAAATATATATTCCATTAACACAAAACAAAATGTTAACGCTTGCTATGCGTTATGTTACTAACTATACAATATCTGCCGAGCGCACCCATTTCATTGAAATTACCATTACGGTCCTCTCCGAAAATAAAGTGCGTGTTGTCAATCACTGTGTGTGTTGTTTTTAAGGTAACATTATTTTGTCGGCTATAATGCATCAGGAGCATGATGAATTATAGCCAATAAAATAATATATGCTTCCCAATACGATAGCATTATCCGTTTCTGTACATGAAAAAATGAAAGCGCAAGTTAATATCACAGTCATCATAAATGTCCAACGGTTGTCATTTTAAATGAAGAACACGTTGTAGACGCAAAACAGACAGCCGGTATATTTCGCTCCTCATTACCTATCTCTCCCCACCTTTTAAAACGAAGTGCCAGGATCTGGTTGCGCGTGTCAACGCGCCACGTGATTTAACTAATATAGGCTATATATATACGTAAAAAATAAAAAATACTTCTTAACCATTTAACTGATAGTATTACTCGGTCAAATGTTTTACTTTCGGTTAACAATTAAACGGTCAATATGAGCATCCCTAATGCGAACACAATGCTCTTAAATTCACTTTCAAAAACGTGTATCTCTCATTATAGCTATAGGGATGGACGTAAAATATTGACATTTGTAATAAATATGACACATTCTTGACCTGCAATATAAATGTTCTTTTGAATATGTAGGAGGATTTACTTTTCTATATTTGCTATTCCTCCTGAAAAAGACTGTAATTACTTCATTTATTTTGTTGTTAGCCAAAATGTAGAATTCACTTTATTATATTTTTTCTATTCCTAAATTCAGATTTTTCTTTATAGATATTTTGTGTTAAAATTTGTAAAACCAGTTAAGACTGAACTATTTTTGTTGTGTATACTGTTTGTTTTGAAGAGATGATTGAATAAAATGTTGAAATATTAATTATACACCTTTTCTGTATTTTAAATTTATTTGTATTAGAATTGTATTAATAGTAAAAAAAACACTATCGATTAATTAGTCATTTGATGAATTGATAAATCAAAAATATAATTGTTAAATTAATCATTACAAAATAATAGTTAGTTGCAGCTCTAACTACAAGACCAAAGCGCAGAATGCTCAATGAGGTTAAGAAGAATAGTAGTGTCAGCAACACTTACAAAAATCTCTGGAACATCACAAAATCTCTGTTGACAGGTCTATGATACACAAAAGAGTAAATAATAATAGAGTCCATGGAAGGACACCATGAAGGAAGACCCAGCTGTCTAAAATAACATTGCTGCACGTCTAAAATTCGCAAAAGAACACCTGGGATGTTCCAGCACTACTGGCAAAATATTCTGTGGACAGATGAAACCGAAGTTGAGCCGTTTGAAAGGAACACACAACACTTTAGCCCATTTTCCACTAGAAGGACGTGCCATATCACAAATATCACGGTTCAGCTTGTTTCCATTGACCCATTTGCACCCTGTATTGCACTGCTAGTTTGCTTCTAATGCTCAGCAAAGTTGGGCCTGGTAAGTCCTTGGATGGGAGACCAGTGCTGCTGAAGAAAGTGGTGTTGAGGGCCAGTAGATGACACTCTTCCCTCTGGTCTAAAGATCATTCCTAATACCCCAGGGCAGTGATGGGGACATCAGCCCTGTGTAGAGTGCTGTCTTTCGAATGGGATGTTAAACAGGTGTCCTGACTCTCTGTGGTCACTAAAGATCACATGGCACTGTGTGTAAGAGTAGAGGTGTTTACACCGGTGTCCTAGTCCTAATTCCAAACCAGGCCTCACTTCAATCATGGCCACCTAATAATTCCCCTCATTCCTAATTGGCATATATAATTAAAGCAAGCCGGTGTGGGTGGGGTTACAAATAGAGGACATTAAATTGCCAATGTTAGCTTGTTTCTTTACTTCACTCGTTTCCTTGAGGATTCTAAATATATATAATTCCGTTATAGTTTTAATGATACAAACATTGAGGATAACGATTGTAATTTCTTATTTTGCCATTTGAACAGAAATTGCAATGATGAACAGAGTTGTGCTTCCACAGTTGCCTGTCAATAGCTACCAAGGTCAACCTGTTATTAATTCCAAGGCTTCACATCAATTCTCAACCCTGCACTGAATGTTTACACTGTGTTTTCAATAAAGACAACGTAAAATTGTTTCTGTTATTATTTTAAGCAGACTGTCCGTTGTTGTGAATAAGATCAGATCAAATTGTATGACCAAATTATGCAGAACCCTGGGTAATTCCAAAGGTTTAGCATAATTCTTCTTGCCATTAGGTATGCACACGTTCAAACAAACACTATTTATTTTTCGGAAAAGAGACGTACAATGAAAGTACCAACACACATAAACAGACACTCCATAACCTTAAAAATAAACTTTATTCTAAACACAATTGTACTCAGTGGTGGGGCGTGCATTTTACACCTAGGCCTTCACTATCTTCCGGTAATTAAAACGCATTATAATAACCTCACAATGACATTATAGGGCTATAGGTTAGTGTCAATCGAACATAACTACCCCATATTCCTAGTGAAGAGAAGTTTGTCACTCAATAAAGGTTATTTAACACGAGGCTCAACACCTATGAGACTTAAAATACACTAATTAACCTGACATGACTGAAACCATAAAGAATGTACCACTATTACGCATATGTTACAAAGTTCATTTTAAGTAGGTCTATAAGGTAATTTCATTGCTACAGAATGCTCTTTTCAGTTGCCTTGCTTTGAACACAGCTCATAAAAATGAAAGCTTTTTCCAATAAGATTTTTTCATCTGTTTTGTCTCCGGGTACACTGGGGTATTCAGAATTCCGAGTGAATAACGTCTGCTGTTGAAGCCCATCAGGACCATGTTGTTGATTGTCATATTTTTAACCAATCAGATTTCCACTTTGCCATGTTGGGTGTGTTCTTTGACCAATTACAGCGTTTCTGCAAGTCTTACGTCAGCATAGTTTCTGTTGCTGATAGGAGTGGCAGTTCAATAAAGTTTGCCAGCCGAAATAGAACTAGTTTACACCTGACCAAGCACTGTCTCCGATTTCTTTAAACTTTAAATTTTTAGATTGTTAGATTTTTAATTTTAGCAGAATGGAGGTGAAGTAGTTTTGGTGGCGAATTTAGGACTGGGCATGATCGACTCTCAGGACTGGGCTCCATGGCGATAGACCAATAACTTTTATTGGAACTTAAACACGAAGATGTGCTGTACAACCGCGTCATAGAAGTCATTTTGAAAAAGAAAGGAGGATGGACTTTGTTTTTTTTATAATGAGCAGCTATATTTTTACTATCAGGGCCTTAACGGTTCTTAACGGGGCTTCGTGCATGTCCTGTATTTGTATTCAAGCAGGGGGAGACAAACAGACACTTCATCCAGGCCTGTTAATAACTGTTTATTATTACTGCTTGCTTGGTTTAGATCACTGCTGGTGTGAAGCATGTAGAGATTCAGTGGTCTTGCGGGCTGTGACTTTGAGTGTGTGTGGTGGCCTACATGTGCGTTTAATCCGCAGCTTGTCTGCAATATCTGGGGAAGCCTGTTAAATCCTGAGCGTTCCTTCTGGCATTTTTGCATGTTTGTGGTGGTGTGACTGGGTGATGCGATTTAGTTCTTGTTTAATTGGTTAGGACACTGATTTTGGTTATCCGATGACTACAGTATGTGTGATGCTGCATCCTGTCATAGTGCGTTGTAGTGGTACATTCTTTATGGTTTCAGTCATGTCGGATCAATTAGTGTATTTTAAGTCTCATAGGTGTTGAGTCTCGTGTTAAATAAGTTTATTCCACTCCATAAAGGTTATCTTCACTATTATTTTGGGGTAGTTATGTTGAATGACAATAACCTATAGCCCTATAATGTCATTGTGATGTTAATATAATGCTTTTTAAATGCCGGAAGATAGCGAAGGACTAGGTATAAAATACACGGCCCGCCACCAATTGTAAAATTACCCTGAACTAATCCTAATCTTTTTTTGTTGTCAGTCGCCACCTGGATTGTACAACATGAACACACACCTGTGGTTTAGGTAGGCTCTTCTTGATTCTGTTGAGCGTCTTACGGTTGTAGCCTTCCCCATTAAGTCTCACCCTCACGGCTCCTGAGTCCAGAGGATCAACAGCTATCTGAGGGTACATGTGAAGGGCCTCCTGCAATGGGTGGAGGCCAAAGGATCAGGAAAATAAAGAATAAAGACCATGAAAGGCTAGAACCCCTCAGTGGCTAAATTCTTCTTTAAAATATAATCATAAATTGTAAATAAACAATATACTTTACAATGACACAGAACAAAATGCAAATATATTTTCGGAGCCGGTTACCTGGTGCTGAGTGCTCATGTTCACTCTCCTCATTAGCCTCCTCTTCTGCTCCATGATGATGCCGTCAATCTTCCTCATTCCAGGGAGGTACAGCTCATCTAATGAGATCCAATGGAGGTGGAGAAAAACGACTTGATTAAATGGATCGGCTTCACACACCTGTTAGTTATTCAAGATACATTTACTCCAGTTGTGCATGTGTAAAAAAGTGTGGCCTGATGGGTAGTACAACTTGTGCTT
>JACXGM010021970.1:0-16967 GCA_016801145.1 Umbra pygmaea | reverse complement strand
GAGAGAGAGAGAGAGAGAGAGAGAGAGAGAGAGAGAGAGAGAGAGAGAGAGGGGGGTGGGGAGACAGAGAGAGAGAGAGAGAGAGAATGCTCTTTCACATTCAGATCACAGTCGCTCAGCATGCAGCGAGCACGCCGAGCTGTTGCAGCGGGCGCAAAAAAGAGCAGGGCCAATGTGAGCCTCTAATTGGCTCAAGGGGTCTGGCGCAGCGTGTGGCAGCGAGAGTGTCAGCTGAGGCCCGCTGACATGGACACAGTACCCCCCCCTCAGACGGGCCCCGTATTAATGACATCCTCTCTGGCCATGCGAGTAACAATCGCCTCTTTCTTTTACCACCCACTGCTGTTCACTCATCCCCCAGGTCCTAACTTTCCAGCCCACAGTATGTCCCCGCTCTTATCATTCTTCCTCTGCTTTGTCACTTTGTTTCATCATCTTGTCACTTCCTCCTTCATTTTTTCTTTCATCAGTTTGCAGAGTGAGTCTTCTCTCACTGCTTTCTTTTGGTGTGCTTGTCCGTTCGCCTGCCTCCCTGCCTGCCGGTCGTTCTCTCTTCGTCCATCGTTATCTGTTCAGGCCTTTGGGTCCTCTCTCTCTGTCTAACTCTGCATGGGCGTACGAAGCTCAGAAATGAGAGAGGCCGTAGAGCGGCTGGGGTGTCTTGCCAATGCCACAAAATTAATCTTTAGAAAATTACACAAAGGCCAACTGGAGCTCACCGTAGATCTGTGGCTTAGAGTTTTTCATTTCAGTGCCTTAGTGGGGAAGAGCTGACACAGGGCTTCTTCTCTTCCAGCCAAGAGAGACACAGCTCAGTCTATTCTTATGTCTTTAACCTCATCTGCCATAAAGTAGCATCCAACTGGGGCTAACAACAGAGACAAGTACCTGAGGTTACACATCTGAATATGCAAAATGTTCATCATATTACAGTAAGAGAACATGTAATCAGCAGTTTAGTTTAAATGCTCACACATTATTCATTCATTGTGGCCTAAATCTCGCAGATGTTCTGTGCTTTTTCAGGCATGTTTCCATTGTAAACTACACTTTTGTCTCGCTTTGGCATTGTTTGAGCTCAATTTCCAGAGTCATCACCTTTTTACATGAAGTATATAGGGATACAACTTAACGGGAAACTTCACCCTACAGCTATCTGGAGGTGCTATTAGCTTCTCCCAGACATTTGTAGAACAGTGAGATATGTTTCACCCATGCCGGGCTAGTGTACGAGCAAGATTTGAAATTTCGCGGGGAAACCTCACGCTCTAACGTCACCATTTGGTATGAATGGACTGTGGAGATAGGAAAAATGAATATAGGCATGTGATCTATACTGATCTGGCTTTCAAACCTACTCCTTAAAGCCTCGGTTGTCCTTGATTTTTTAAGGTATAGCTTGTCTTTCTGTGACGTTTCTATCAGCCGTTTTAATGCTAAACAGACGAGGTGGTATGATTTTTTCAGTATGTATAGGACTACAATGCTGGCTTCCTTGTTCCAAGCCCCGCCCACCCCGGCATGTTCTCTAGATTCTATGAAACAGTTCGTAACCAAAGTCGCTGGTAACACAATTGCTACTAACCAAGGATTTGCAGATGAGGAATTTTAATTTTAACTTGCTTTTACATTCTGAGTGACATCCAACCATACATGTTTGCGCCCGAGTACACCGAAGAACATTTACAACAACTGGATTTTGATCTTCAGCTTTTTTGGCAGCATCTTCTACAGATAATCCAGTTGAAATGCGGTTAAATTCTAATTGCCTAAGTGCTTCTTTGTGTAATGTCGATCCATGACTACTGAAGAAACCATTTGCTGCAATGAATGGGATCGTGGACAAGTTTAACGGTTGAAACTAAAATGACTGAAGACCGCATATGCGTCACTGAACACAAACGTTTTCCAGCACATATGGACAGAGACATAGCAAGAGGACAATTAACAAATGAGTAAATTTATTAAACCTATTTTCTGTACCTTGATAATTGAGCACACATTGTGTCTGGGGTAATGTCATTGTACTGTATGTGTAGTGTGCCAGGTGTATTTAGTAGCTAGTTGAGTGGGTCAATTACTATACCTTACTATATATAGGCTATTCTTTCTAGATACAAAAAAATGGATGGGATCGCATCGCTTTCCAGGCGCTTTCGGGCTGTAGTGCCGGTTAATTCAGCACGTAGATCCCTTTCATAATATTCCGACCTAAAATGCCGACTGCAGAACCTAACTTTTTATAGCCTATTGTAAAGTGTGAAAGATCACTCCTTATTTTTGGACTTGCTTTTAATTTCTGCAACCAGGTACAGAACACCAAACGGGCATGATAAATAGAAATTAGACTACAATTTCAAAAACAAATATGTTTAACTTTCTAGCATCAAGCTCTCCAGAGGTGTGCTGTTGAATTGCCCATGTTCTATGTGTCATTGCGTTTAAACGGGGACGGGCACTAAATTCGCTTGGAATTCTGGGAGTTGTGGTAGCTCAAGTTTAGACGGATACAGAAGCACCCCAGTGGATGCAAAAGGAACTGAAATATACTGTCAGCTTTTCTCTGATATATTGAAAAAGAACAAATGTGTATATGACATAAAACATCTATGGTAATGTTTGTATATGCTATACTATGAAACCGATTTTCTGTGGAACAGTCCTTTAATCTGACGTAATGTAAATAAATGTTTCAATTCACATTATACATTATGCTAGTCTGTCCGGTAGTCACACCAATCTTGAAGAAAATAAATAATATAAATGTTTTTTCTCATTCAACATTCTCTTAAATAAAATATATGTTGCCCCATACATCAGCAGTCATTATTCTGTATTCATTTACAAAGATTATATAAAATCACTTTAAAATGCAAAATATGTTACACATTTTGTATTCCCACCTGCATATGAATCACACATTGCTGAAGTTCTACATTATGTTAGCATAACACAATATAACTCCCACTGGAGCAGCAAGCGTGGCTAAGGAGTAAGTGTAACTTAAGCATATCAATAATGAACATTTACCCCTACCACACATATGCAAAGTACCATAACGTTACACATACAGCTACAGAAGGCCTACTGGATGCAGAAATCTGCAGCACCCAGTTGTTATTTGTATCCCCCGTATATGCCCAGTGGCCGGGCAATAGAAGCCGAGACGCAACCGTGCTGACAAGTCTTCCATTTTTCTCATTATTTAAACATCTGATTTGAAAAAATGTTTTCCCTTCCCAAAATTAGAGTAAGTTTTAAACAGAGTAAGTTTTGTCAACATTACCCTTTGCCTGAGTATCTTGACATTGTTCTGAAGGATTGAAGGGCATAGTGAGTTACTGCATAGGGCATGGTTTGAATTAGAGGTCGGCTAATTAATCGGAATGGCCGATTAATTATGGCCGATTATGAGTTTTCAAAATAATTATTAATCGGCATTTTTGCTCGCCGATTATGGCCGATACTTTTTTTGGTGAGAAACCACTTCCTCTAGTGTTACAATTCCATAGCAAATCACGTGAAAACTGCTTGCAGCCAGCCAGCGCATCTGTCGTGAGCTAGTCTGGAGGAAATTGTCATTGCGGAGAAGCCATGGTAAGTTTGTAGTTAGCATGAAAGGAGATCAATTAAAATCAGTCGCATATAATCACTTGTAGCTTCACATTGTTAATATTAGTCTGGAATAATGGGTAGAGGTTCACTGCTTTCGTTCCGACAGAACTGTTCCCATTTTTTTATCAACCAAAACTCTTATCCGTTCTGTTTTCCTCAAGGCTTTCAGGAAAAAACGAACCATTAAAAAAAAAACAGCTGCGCAAGGGTTAACTAGCTAGCTATATTGCGGTGCATATGATGAATAAGGGGGATTTATAATTAATAATCAGATCAGCCAAAAGTAGATCAAAATCGAATACTGGCACCAAACGAGTGCTGAATATGTCCATTCGAATGCACAGTCATTGATTGTGCACATACTTGTCAAAATACGATGCCTATTCAAAATGATACAAAAAATATTTTTTTTACTTCCACATTTAATTAAAAGGCATTCACGTTAAAAGGCATTCAAGGAATATACATCGCTAGTGTTTTCAAAGTAGCCTATTTCTGATGTTGAGTTAGACGGTGGCGAAAAGAGAGAAGAACACTAGGCTATTTTGACTCCTCGCGCAAGAGAATAATTCTGTAGTTAAAGATGAAATCCCATGTTTCTCAGTTACTGCTTTTGTCATATTTATATTAATTGTCGTATTTGTATATTGATTTTGAAACCAGAAATGTATCAAGTGCTTCAGGAAATTACGTCGGATATTTGTACTCCCGTTGTGCATCACCAAATCCGATTGCTTAAAAATAGGACAACTATCAAAATGCACAGACTAAATGTTTTTTTTTTTTGGCAAAACCCAAGGGTTTGTTTTACTAAACAGATTTTATAGGCGAAGTTGTATCAAATACAAATCGTAGTATGCCTACTATTTGTTTTCACTATTTGTATGGCATTTTATTTGAACAAATTTTAATATTTTGATATATTTATTTGAGATTTGAAACAATTTTGTGTATTAAGAAGTTATATTAAAAGTTTGTTCTTTAATAATGTCATTATTTCCCCCAAACAAATCATAATAACTATAGCCAGCAGCATAGAGCCCTGTATTGCACTGCTGGTTTGCTTATAAAGCTAAGCAGGGTTGGGCCTGGTTAATCCCTGGATGGGAGTGGTGACCAGTGGTGTTGGAGGGCCAGTATGGGTTAGTCTTCCCTCTGGTCTAATGAACATTCCCAATGCCCCAGAGCAGTGACGGAGACTTCTACCTTGCGTAGGGTGCTGTCTTTCAGATAAGACATTAAAACAGGTGTTCTGACTCTCGATGGTCACTAAATATCTCATGGCACTGTTCATAAGAAGAGGGGTGTTAACCCCGGTGTCATGGACACATTTCCAATATGACCATCATGGCAACCTAATCATCCCTATCTCTCAATTGGCTCATTCATTCCACTCTCCCCCTCCTCTCCCTCCCTTACCCCAGGTTGTTGCTGAAAATGAGAAAGTGTTCTCAGTCAACTTGCCTGGTAGAATAACGGTTAAACTAAAAACCAATAATCGGCCGATTAATCGGTATCGGCTTTTTTGGTTTTCCAATAATCGTTAATCGTATCGGCCTTAGAAAAATAATAATTGGTCGACCTCTAGTTTGAATACGCATTCCCCACCAGAAAAAAAGAAATACATGCTTTGAGATGCCAATAACCTAACTATTGCTTGGCTCCGCCCAGCTCTTTCCTCGGTTCTGATGACTCAGCTTCCCTAGCCTCCAATTAGAAAAATCTGTAAAGTTGTCTAGTACTTTGTCACATCTTTTGCAAGAAATGATTGCCTGAATTCTGTGACACAGATGCTGGGTATCTTCTTTGTGCACTGCCAGGCCTGTACTGCAGTCATCTTTGGTTCCTGCTTGTTTTGGTCCTTTCTGCTTCTGTGTCCGTAATGTGAAAGTAAAGGAGAACTGGATTCAGATCAGGTGATTGACTTGGCTAGAAAAACAACTTGGCAATTTTTGGCCCTAACAAAATACTTTGTAGCTGGCTGTGTGTTTGGATTTTAGAGGCAGCTACTTTAGAAGGCACTTTGTTATTGGTATCAGCAATCATATCTTCAGTGAAGACTTTTTGTTGCAGCCATTTGGTACATGCCAAGCGATAACATTACCTCCACCATCATTTAGAGATTAGGTGGTATGCTTTGGATCATACAGTTCCTTTTGGCTTTTTTGCACACTTTCCTGTTTCAATCAGTCTGGTAGATTCATTTTTATGGATTTTGGGTGTATTTGAGTAAACTTTAATCTGTTAATTCTCTTCACAAGGACATTACTGTACATAGTGGTTTGCATTGTGTGGTGTACCCTCTAACGTTCCCTCTGGAGAAGTGTACTATTATGTTTGACACATTGCATTTTATGCCTACATCCTAGACCTTGAGTCATCGAAAATTGTAGTCTTCCTTGGTCTACCAGGTTGTATGTTATTGCTGAATTCTCCAGTGCGTTCATCTTCTTGTTAATGTACCAAAGTTGATTGATATATTAAACAATTTGTTATGATTTATCCACCTCCTGATGACAGCATTGGCACTTGTCTGGCCTTTATGTTGGCAGAATCAGATACCAGCAACAGAATCCAAATGCAAAGCCTAGAATCAAGACTAGACACAGAGTTTTATTCTACTTGCCACTAATGATGAAAACAAATACAGCTGCGTATTATAAGAAATAACTGTTAATGGGTTGGATATGTTCACAATGTGATGCAAATTGAAAATGGTTCATTCAATATGAACAACTATTGTGCAATTGATCCAAAGAGTTCACTTCATATCAATATTATAGTTTTTTTTTATGTAAAAGCACACTGTGTGTAAAAACTTATAATTATTCCCTGCTGTTTAATTTCATACCATTAGCTTCTTTCCTCTGGTGGCTCTAAGCTTCCAAGCAAAAAAAAACCTGGAGTTTAGAGATTCCTTTTCTTAGAGAATATTGCAATGTGAAAATTGGCTGCTACTTTAATTTCTGGTAAAATCTGGATAAAACTGGTTGTTCCAGTAGTTTAGGTCAATGGCGCGACAAAAACTGCTGCAGCATGTGTTGACTACTCTGTTAGAGTAATGCATTCAAATGCCTGAAAAAACTATTTCAAAACTCTGCATTACTGTAAACATTTTTTTTGAAGGATCGTTTGGCTCAATAAGGCCAAACGCATAGCTCAATAACATGGTTCAGTGAGGGATTGAGTTCGCGACCTCGGGAGGTAACAGTCAAGACGTGAGTTTTTCACATTTACATTTAATTCATGCTCTTCAGAATCTATGCCTATCGAGAATCTGTTGGGAATGCCTTCAATAATTGCTAGTGGGAATAGCATATCAGTTCCCAGTTTGCAAAGGGGTAAAGTAGTTGATATAGCCGAGTGTGTAAACATTGTGATGGAATAAAGTAGAGTAAAGCAGCATTATAGACCTACATGTACACAACCGGACCATTTCTGATTCATTTCACACTAACTGTTTGTTGGACTAATCAGCTCAGGTAAAAAAATAAATAGTATTAATCTCATGTAAAAAGATCTGTAATTGATTAAACGATCAATAGGTGGAAAAAAGAAAATCTAATTCATGCTGCCTGTGTAAATGCAGCCAATGAGTTCTTGAGGACTAAGGCTTCACGGAGCAGAAAGGGTAAAGATAAGTTCTTAATCAATTCCCAAGACAGGCAATGCATGCAGAAGGCCTGTATCATGCAGTTACACAGTTCCACTTGAGAAACTTCTAAAGAGGAAGAGAACAGCGGAGAAGATATGTCTGACCATATGGTTCAGTTTAATGTATGCAGTACACAGAAAATGGAAGAGAAACTGTATATAAATACCGCCTTAAATAAGCAACCGACTCTGGGCCACATTGTTGGTGAGAAAAATACAGCTGATATAACTGGCGTCGGAATATCACTTAAATTGGGGTGCACAGGTGAGACAGCAGGGGCATCAGTGCGTTTGTGTATGTGGCATTAAATACCGCCAGTCGAACACTTACCGGGAGGCGCATTAGCAACTTTGGGTGTTCAGAGGTCACATGACTTCCTACTCTGACCCGGAGGGACCAAGTAAACCCACCCTGGTCCCGGTAGTTTCTATTGCCCACTCGTGTTAATGGCCATGGCGTTTGTGAAGACGGATCTGGGAGCGGGCTAAACCAAACTCACTGTGCTGTGTATAATCCACCTCCATCACTTTGATTGAACACCCTTTTCCACTCGCACAGATTTTTGTACACAGGGTGGTGGGGGGAAAAAAGAGAGGGCTGGAAGCGTTGGCAAGCGCGACCGTCTAATCCCAGCTTTAGGGAGGCTGCTGGTCCAAGGATGGGATCAATGCCTGATGAGGGGACACTGCACTGGTTGTAATGACAAATGAGACTTGGTGCTGTCTTGTCAAACATCAGAAGTCAAGCAGTTAGAGAGGCCTACAGTGGAGTGCAGTTCCTGTGCTGTACACGGCAGCCTTCATCTCTTGAGCCTTTTTAGTCCTTTTAGCCTAATGCTTTTGCTTCTCTCACTGACAGTCGGGCTGGCCTCCTCCCCAGGCAGGCACAACAGTGATGACTCTCTGTCTGTTCATGACACAGCACCAACCAACACCCAGCTCAGGGATAAGGACCAATTCATCCTGCATCAGCATCCATCTTCACAGCTTGAGAAGCTTCAGAGATACAATCAAGGGAGGATTTCATTTTGTACACTATCGTTAACGTACGCCATAACAAATTAATTCTCACAGTGTGTATTTTTCACAAAGTCTCTGCATGGATTATGGATGGCAATGTATCGATATTACAGGCTCAATAAGGTGACTACTACAGATATGTTGTTGCTCTTTTCTAATGGATGCCATCTATTTGATGGACTTCGACTACAGAAAGGGACCCAGATTGTGGATGTCCGGTAAAATTGGTGTGTTTGTTCCAACTGTAAGAAAACACTGCTTGAAAAGCATTTCACAACACCCTTTGTGAAACCAGTAATGACATTTTTACGAGCGTTGCAGTAACCAAAGTGTTGTAACTCAGTTTGTGAGCAATGTGGGAATTCTTCTACCTGAAAATCTTGGATATTTGTTTTTTTGTCCCATGTTACACTTTTCATGCCCTATGACCACCATTTTGTGTGTCCCTATGGTTGGTATAACACTGTAATATTATTTTCGTCATGTGAGTGCTAAGTCCAAGTAGAGTTTATATGTCCCATGGCTATGCTTCTGTTACCTCTTGCTGATGGGCCTGAATAAGAAATATATTTGACAGCTTTCTTTTTTATGAAGAGATATATATATAGCCGGGATTTATATGGCCCCCAATTATCCACACACAAACAAACATTCTTATTTAAAATATCTATACTTGTAACAGGAGTCCCAGAGTGGGTCTCCTGTTACAGAGTGTTCCATATTGTTACAGAGTGTTCCATATTGTTACAGAGTGTTCCATATTGACTGAGAGTGGACTCTTTAAAAAAATATTACGTTCTTCTGTTTGATTTGTGTATGTCTTTTGTTGTATATATATATTCCAGCGCTTATGTACTGTTGATTTACATTATGTATTGTATGACTATTTGAGTTTTCGTTTATGTGTAGGGTTGGGCATCGTTTTGATTTGAACAATTCTGATTCTAATTCCAATTCTTTCTTTCGAATCCGTTTTTTATCGATTCTCGATTCCGATTATTTGATAACTGGAGTTGAAACGGGTCCCATTGCCTTCTCAAGCAGTATGCGCGAATGTTCAGCACAGATTGTGTCTCTGGCAGTTGAGAACACCCGTTCAATAGGTGTAGAGGAGGCCTGGACACACAAAAGGGTGCAGCTTATTCACCACATAAGCTATAACATTTGTGGAACTCTTCCACATTCTCCGCTCTTATTTTTCCATTGACTGCTAACGTGAACTGATTTTCACGATGCAGTTGAACGCTAGCAGCAGTAGGTTTGCTAACGTTACTTGTGTTAGCAATTTGTGCAACGTTAAATCTATCTACAAGAGAAAAAAACCTGAGTAATGTTGTTATTCACCCCAATTTTAGCGATTCGGCAACTGTTTAATTATATTTGTAGTGCATCCTCCAAGGCAAGAAATACATGCATCACAGATGTTACACTGTGCCGAATTGGGATTGTTTTCAAGTAAAATTAAGCCACACCTTTGAGTGCCCATTTTGTGTGCTTCGTGGCGGTTAACACCACAACAGCCTGGCTGCCCGCTATGGAAAGCAAAACTTGCACGTTTTGGAATTGATCGTCAGAAACCACATTTTCCAAACGATTCTGACGGAATCAACATTTTTTTAACGATTTCAAGTTGGAAACGGTTCTCGATGCCCAACCCTATTTATGTGTGCTATGTAGCGCCTTCCTCTCTTTCACCTGGTACTGATTGGGGACTGAGTTGGTCTAATCACCTAAACGCTATCAGCTGGTTAGCTCAGTCCCTATATTGGTCCGGGTGAAGGAAAGGAGGGTGCAGTTCATTAATTAAGTTGTGAAAAGAGAGTAGTTTGTTTGAGTATTGTAGGATACAATACTATTAGGGGTGGAACGGTACATGTATTCATGTTGAACCGAAACGGTACAGGCTTCACGGTTTAGTGCATAATTTAAACAGAGAATACACGGTATAAAAATAAATTAAACTAACGTGCAAATTAATTAATGTAATGCGGAACTAAAGTTAAATTTGCAGGTTGTTTATGGACACCTAATCTGTAGCCCAGCCTTAGCTCTGAAGCTAAGTAGCCGAGCTCCCAACTATGTATGCAGTTTTTTGTCAGATCGAAGGTCCAGTGAGTGAGTCAGCACTAAGGACAAGTATTGGTGGCAACCCACAAGAGTTAGAGGACCCGCCGACCTCTGAGATCACAAGTTTGGGAAAACTTTGGTTTCCCAGTCAGTTACAGTCATATATTGTATATATTGGTTACAGTAGTACAGGCGATAGAGTGGTGGATAAGATGAGGACTGTGTGTCAGCTTTGTTCAGCAGCTGTTGGGTAAGTGAGTGGAAACACATCTAACATGCTAACGCATATCAGACGCAATCACCAAGATGTGCCAGCTCAGGGGAGAAACTGTATGACACTAGATGGTACAGATTGAGACATGCACAATAAAAAATATTGCGTTCTGCATTTTTCTTTAGCTTTTCCCTCCATTGTACCGAACTCGTACCAAACCGTGATGTCTGAACCGAGGTATGTACCGAACCGTGACTTCTGTGTACCGTTCCACCCCTACTCTCTCTCTCTCTATATATATATATATGTTATTCGTGTCCACGCCACGTTAGAGTATGCATATACTTAGATATATATAATCATAGCACTTCTCAACATCCATGTCTACTGTAAACACATTGTACTTGTTTTCCTGATTATTTGTCAGTAAGGACAACCAACTATCTATCTGCCTCAGTCTTCCTCTCTCCACTACACCACTATACTGTGACAATACTTGTGGGGGCACATAATGTAGGTATTCTAATTCAAAATTATCCACATTTAAAAAAAGACTTCAAATGTTTATACTGACCCTTACTGTAACACCAAAAGCATGACAATTAATGGGTTAATCCATCCAAAACATAGATGCCAGCAGAATAGCACCCTGTATAACTCTGCTGGTTTGCTTCTGATGCTAAGCAGGGTTGGGCCTGGTTAGTCCCTTGATGGGAGACCAATGCTATTGGTAGTGGTGTTGGAGGGCCAGTAGGGAACACTCCTCCCTCTGGTCTGAATATATTTCCCAATGCTCCAGGGCAGTGATGGGGACATCTGTCCTGCAAACAGCGCCATCTTTCAGATGGGACGTTAAACATGTGTCCTGACACTCTGTGGTCATTAGAGATCCCGTGGCACTATTCGTAAGAGTAGGGGTGTTAACCCTAGTGTCCTGGATGAATTTCCAATCTGGCCCAAATACCATCATGGCAACCTGATCTTCCCCAGCTTTCAATTGGCTCATTCATCCCCTTACCTCTCCCCAGGCTGTTGCTGTAAATGAGAATAAAATCTTAGTCAATTTACCTGGTAAAATAAAGGAGAAATAAAAACAAATTAATGGTCAAATATCGCTCACACGCTTCCTGTAAGCACGCGTCAGTTTCTAATTAAACTGTTCTTTCTTTGCTTTACATAGTATACGAAGCAGTTACTTAGACCACTGTGCCACTTCAAGGTCAACATAACTCTAATTCTAACCCCTAACCCAGTTGAAACTTTTACTAAAAACTTCTAATATTTCTTTTTTGTTATCATATTCAAACTTATCAGTGTTTGTCTTGGATATCTTCTGACTTTTGGCTAGGTCATTATCGCTTCCCAGAAGTTGTGGGAATGCCCTGGTCAGTAAAAGGTGAACACGCCCTACCAAACACCTGATTTGGAGTCCAATGGCTTCAAACCACAGAGTAAAGCATGCAGAGAGCTCTGTGTATTGTGCGTCCCAGTGTGTTCTACATGCAGTTAAGGACAGAGCTTACTGTGCGTCAGCCAGAAGCATGGTGACATATGTGCCATTATTTATAGCCAGTAGATCCTCTGAAAGGTCCAGCCCAGGCACTGCTTAAAGAGGTATTACCTCAGGGCCAGAAGACCTGCCTGCTTGGACACCGTCCAAGTTAATCCAAAGGACTTTTCCACAAGGAAAAGACCAATAATGACAACTGAACAACACCCATTAAGTACCCCAGTGAGAGCAGTTTTAATGTTATCATACTGAATACACATAAGATGACTGTATACAGAGATACAATATTAACAGTGTGTTTACAGCTGCACCTAAAACAGATGGTTGGGTGGGTGGGTGTGTGGGTTTGTATGAAAAACAGTTAGCGATACGTATATTGAACGATAAAAACAGTCCCCTGATTGTTGCAAATGTATAGCATGTTTACGGGACAAATGTACATGTTCAATGTAAAAAAAACTTTAAACGGTATAGTGCCTATTCTGTGACTACTAAAAGATTGGTGCCCAGCATTTGTTTTGCACAAAGAAAAAGAATGATAATACAGTAAAATTTTGTAATTGAGCTCAGACCTCATTGTCTTACACCATACCTAGGTAATATGAGCTATGATCTGTATGCAACTGGGTCATCATGTATTTGAAGTCTACTCATATGGTGTGAAATGGGTCAATTAGGGCCCCGTCTCTAATCCAATAGAGGCAAAGGCCATATCTTTAAACAACAGACTCTGGCTTTAACATTAGACACAACAATGAAGTCCCGTTTCATCCCACCGGCGTAAAGTGTTCCTGAGCCTGGACCATGACCAGCTAGCTTCATCAAGGAGCTAGCTGCATGCACCAGTATTACAGTTGACCTTTTGGCCACACTGCCGTATGGGTTGTTGTGCCTTTATAAACCACCAGTGAAAGACTGACCTCTCCATCTTTGATTGACATCACCCACAGCTTTAACCGGTGCTGAGACTCTGGAAGACGTTCTACAATATCTTGATGTTTGAAATGTGATTGAAAGTGTTGTTTTTCTTCTTCACACCTGAATGCGTGACTACATGGTGTTTAGAGTACTGGTAGAGATAGTCAAGGACATAATCTAGAATTTACACCTAGTTTTCAAGTTTAGAGACATTGAATAACTGCTACAGCACATAGACATCTGGAGATCACAGCATACATACTGTAGTCATCTCTCTCACTGATCCAGCAACAGCTACGTGTCTGCTTTAGACGTTGGGCATGTGTGGAGGTGGAGAGACTGCCAGAACTGGGTTTGTTGTTAGACAGGACAATTAAGGTTCATTAGCAAAGACAAAACATTTAAGGGCGTTAAGATGTAGATAGTCATCGTCCTTCCAGAGCTGAACAATACCACAGAAAGGCAAGGCTCTTTCTCCATCCTCACCACTAAATGGAACACATCCTTTTCACGGTATGACTCTACAATTGGGGTCAAATCACTTATTTCTGCTGCAGTTTCTCTCAATGTGAAATTAGGATTTTTTTTTGGGAAGAGGAATACATTTAGTAAGCGGTCTAAACACAGAATCCAGGAGTGGTGCTTTCCTGCATCCTAGATGGATGAAATGTAAGCAAAAATTCCAGCCATGAAAGCAGTTCACTACTATTACACTCTTTTCTCAGAGCCACATGAATATTATGCATGTAGTGCACTTACAGGGACAGAGTGCAACATTAGTGCAGGTTAGGGTCAGAGATCGTAGTGAAGTGTTTACGTGCCCAGATTGTAACATGCTCAGAAGTGCATGGATATGTTCAACAAATCGTGCATTACAATGTTCCCATTTGCATTTCGATCTCATATTTCCTCATATCTACTTTCATGATCCAATTTCAAGGCCATTTCAAACCTATAATATACATTATATTTACATGCCAATTAAAAATATGAAACGATTAATTAATATGTATCATGTTTTCTTATAGTCGTGTTTGATCATGAGGTTTGAACATCTGTTAATGTTTCAGGCTATAGCTTGCAGTCCCTATGCATGGGGCATACGCTAGACCGGGGTAGGGTCGCGGATGAAACACGATACCAGAAAGCAGTAGTATCCTAAACAAAATAGCCTACTAGTAATTCCGTCTGCATTACACCCAACTTGAAATGTTCCCATAAATATTTGCCACGAAGAACGTAGGCTATACATACAGCCCGAGAGTAGGCTAATGGGAAATCTAAATGACTACTTGTCTATAATTAAGGGCATGTGAAAGTATGTTTAGACCAATTGACATACATATAAATTGACTTTCACTTTGCCAATAATGACATGATAATGATGAAAACCCACGGACATAAAAAACAGTGCTTATTGATTTTCTTACCTTTCATTGGGGGCGTTTGTCCATTGTATATTCTTCCAAGTAAATGTCGCATCCTCGGCGTCCTTATTGTCACTTCACCATTATTCCAAAATCGCTTTTAATTTCCAATATATTCTAGTCTAATGAAAGCATCCCGGCCAGCTCTATAAGCGGTTGGCTCTGTGGATAGTGCGCATATAGCCTATAGTCTAACTGTTCCGTTCTCAGCGCAGTCGGCTACTTCAGCTGTTTGAAAGATACTGATAGAGCGAAACTGGCAAGATATATTTAGTCCATTATATCCAAAATGAAATGTTCCCAAAAACGTAACTAAAAGCTAATATGTCTTCCGTATCGTAATTCGTCCTTCTTAAATAATTTCCCATGCATTCTTAAAATTATAATTGGATTAAGAACATCTAAACACACATTAAAAAGCAACACTGATAAATTCAGAATGAGCTTTTTGATAATAATCGAATTCCGGGTAATGTTTTGGTCAGAGCTAAACGTTATAACAGAGTATCCTCTGCTATAATCACACAATCTGTATGGCTCAGAGGGGATAACGCAGAGCAGCAGATAGCTGTTTTGGGTCTCTAGGTGGCACAACCAGCCTGCCTCTCCCAAAACCGCGGGAGAAAGACGGAGAACAAGTGACAGTCGGGCAGCGCTTCTCCCAACAGCCAGGTTTTCGTCGAGCTTTTAACAAATTTGACCAAAATCGATCGCACACAGTATTGAGTTTTGTTGTCCTCATATCGCACATTGCATCTGATGATTCAGACTAATGAAGAGACAATTTATGCACGTTCAGAAGATGATTCTTACTGCCTGGGATGATAGCTGTCATATGTTGGAGTTATAGCGAAATAATACATTTAAACATGTAATTGCATGTAGCTATGTGACGCAACATTGAACATAGCTGCGTGCTTTCTTAAAATAAGACTGGCCGACAGGCTAATTAGCAAAAGTCAGTCAGTAGCTACAAAGTCTTCAGTGGCTTTATCAGTGCTATGATATTTTAAAGTAGCCCACAGAATATCAACCATATTCTGTCATGCATGGTGACACGATATTACACTGAACAACAATATAAATGCAACAACCAAAGTATTAACCCATTTTCCATGAGTTTAAGATCCCAGAAATGATCCATACCAACAAAAAGTGTACTAAAATAAAAATAAAATGTTCCTCACAGATTCGTTTGCATGACGTCAAAAAGCCAGAATAATCCCGCCACCTCACAAGTGTAGCCTATAAAGACAGCATGATCTTTACACGCATGCATAATCTGTTGGAGACATTAAAAGCCAATCTAATGTATATACAGTTTTGAGACGCCAAATCATTTTTCTCTAGTTTTCACATAAAACATTTAGTCACTGTGCAGACGCTCTCATCCAGACCAATTTACCGTAGATAAGTACCGAGACATCTGCTGGAACAGGGTAAATGCCTAGCTCATGGGCACAACGACAAGTGGCCCGATTGGGAATTGGGAATCAAACCAGCAAGCTTATGATAACAAGTAATAATAATAATAATTAATAATTCGTTCAGCTTATATAGCGCTTTTTCAAGAACCCAAAGCGCTTTACACAGTGAGGGGGAAAGCCCACCTCAACCACCACCAATGTGTAGCACCCACCTGGGTGATGCACAGCAGCCATTTTGCGCCAGAACGCTCACCACACATCCGCTATCAGGTGGAGAGATGAGTAGTTATGTATGCCAATTAGGAAGGAGGGGGATTATTAGGTGGCCATGATTGAGGTGAGGCCTGGTTGGGAATTTTACCATGACACCGGGGTTAACACCCCTACTCTTACGATAAGTGCCATGGGATATTTAATGACCACAGAGAGTCAGGACACCCATTTAACGTCCCATCCGAAAGACGGCACTCTAAGCAGGGCAGATGCCCCCATCACCACCCTGGGGCATTGGGATTGATCTTTAGACCAGAGGGAAGAGTGTCCCCGACTGGCCCTCCAACACCACTTCCAGCAGCACTGGTCTCCCATCCAGGGACTAACCAGGCCCAGCCCTGCTTAGCTTTAGAAGCAAACCAGCAGGGCAATACAGGGCTCTAAGTCTGACTCCCAAACCACTGAGTCATCTGACATCCCTAGTTTTGAGGCAGAAAGCAATTGGCATGATGAATAGCACCAGGACTGTTGCTATAGAATTAAATGTTTACGTGTTCTGTTTGGTGGGAGGGATATTCTGTTCATTGAGGGGGGGGGGCTTGTTTTGTTTGTGGACTTGTGCCTGGTCATTATTTTCCTGCAGAATACATAAAAGAATAAAAAAATAGAAGATTCAATGCTTTCTACCATATGTCTGTCAAGATTCACAGCAAGTGGAGGCAGGTGCGTCTTCAATGACAAGTATTTATTGCAACCAAACAGGAATGAACTGGACAAGAACAATGATCTACACAGAACAAACAAACCCACAGAACTAAATACCCAACTAACGAGGGAAGGGTGTGCAGGTGTGGACCAAACAACAGAACTGATTGGATAATCAAACCATGTGAGGGGATCAT
>JACXGM010021969.1:0-16968 GCA_016801145.1 Umbra pygmaea | reverse complement strand
CATCTGTTATTGGACAGACCCTTATGTTCCATTATAGGGTTCACCTCTGTTATTGGACAGACCCTTATGTTCCATTATAGGGTTCACATCTGTTATTGGACAGACCCTTATGTTCCATTATAGTGTTCACCTCTGTTATTGGACAGACCCGTATTTTCCATTATAGGCTTCACATCTGTGACTAGAAAGGCAGTGGAGTCTTCGAGGGTCACTGCTGTCACTGTGAGGCGTGACAGACTGCTGCCCGATAGAAACACTCTGGGCTCATCTGGCCCACCCTAGGCCCACCCTCTGGCCCACCCTGTCTCCATCACATCTCAGATACACACCCGACACAACCCAGTGCAGCGCCAGCCGTGTAGAACGTCCCCCACCCGAGCACCCAGCAGGACAATGTTTGACAACTATCTGGACACAATGCCAACCTAACTGTATGTGTGAGTATGATGTGAGACTGAAATCTGTCTATTGGTAGAGTTCTGGTTAAAACACTGCTAAACACAGACAAACAATTAATGACCATAACCAGGGTTCCCAAGTTCCACTTCAGTCCTTGCTAAAGGAAATCCCCTTTTCATCGGTCATTATTTGTGGATTGAAAAGAGAGCTGTCAATATCTAGTTTGGATTCTAGGTATTGCATTTGCATTTGGAGTCTTTTGCTGGCATCTGACAACATGAGGACCAAAAAAGGGTCAAGCATCAGACAGATACTTCATAATAAATCACCCAGACACATAGCAAAAACATTAGGTGTGCTAAAATCGACTGTTTAGTATATTATGAAAACCCTGGTGAGCTCATTGGACAGCACATCACCATGTAGACTGATCACACCACCATAGCAACCACAGAGCGTTTCAGGGAAAGTGGAAAGTTGTTGACTGACCAAGTTAGTAACCAAGTCTGAATCAAATTTATGATTGACGATGGTTGCAGAACAGACAGATCTTCAGACAGATCTTCAGGCAGATATTGCAAGCAATAGATACTCAACGTTAAACATGACCACTTTATTGTACAGTACATTGTCCATCTGTCTGAATTCCCTAAATATTTAAAAGATGCTGTATTGTCTAAATGGGGTTTGTGTTTTGTGTGCCTGTAAAGAGATGATCTAGGAAAGCCTTTGATCTAGATACCTTTAAGTTGTCTAAACAGTTGTGTTGTTCCGTCAAATCTTTCTTTAACATGGCCGTGTTTTGAAGACCTCAAAACTGACAGACTTTTGGCAACATGATTAGTCCATAAAGAGCTTTGAATTTATTTCTATGACATGGCAAAAATGTAGAAGCCCACTTTTTGGTATATACCCCTAATGGGTAATATAGATTCCCAGTAAGAATCACACTCACAACCTTGGCGTTACAAACACCAGGTTCGACCAACTGAGCTACACAGGAGATTCACACATTAAAAATATAATTTCCAGCACTCCGTGTGGTGTACTGGTAAAGTGCTTCACAAAACAACTACATCGCAGTGACCAGGGTTTGATCCTGGCCACGGCATTTCTAAATATGTGCTGCCCGGGATAAGGAACTAGAAAAAGTCAGACCTTGCCACATGTAATCCTTCCTCACATGTACTGACTAAAGCTGTCCTAGTTGAACGGGCCGTGTGATGAGAATCGGACAGCTTTGTAGCGTGTTTGAAGGAAGCATATGAATGCCCTCGACCATCAAACACCTGCTGAGGAGTTGCCGATAAGGCAGGGTCAGGGGAATTGGACATGGCCAATTGGGAGGGGAGAAAAATGGGGCATAAAAAAGTAACTTCCAATTTTGTTGTTCCGTTCTTTGTACAGTAGTTGTAGATTGGCATTTAAATATACCATCCATAACACTTTTTTTCCTCTAGAACAGCCGCAAACGTTGACACGTGGGTCCCAGCCATATGCAAGTGAAATTTAAACTAATAGAAAATTCTTCAGTGATAATCATTCGCCTCTACTGTGACGGCTGCGGATCAGAGCTTCCACAGTCCATTTCACAGAGCCCAGTAGAGCCCAGTAAAGCCCAGTAGAGCCCAGGTAAATGAACACAGCATTAGTCGGCCTGTCTAACACAGCAGTCTCTGCTGACAGCTTGACATCTCCTATCACTCTGTTGTCCACGAAGGTGGGTGAGGAGGTCAGGAGGATAATGGCTATGCCAATATATTACACCCAACAACTGAATCCATCTGTCTCACCTGACATGTTTCCATCACCAAACAGGAGAACAGGTTCCTGGATCGCCCTCAAACACATATCCACAGATCAGTTACAAAGTCCCTATTTTCAACCATGATTAAATTGTTTCCTCACCGACTCTTTTCTGATTGACTGATCGTCTTTGTTTATTGCACATCAAGTTTTCTACTTCTGGAAAGTGGACACAAATGGTTTTTACACCGTAATTATTTACAATGTTCATTTGTAGCCTTCCTTGGCATTTCGCCTTCTTCCCCTACAGCTAGTAATCATTTAGGTGTACCCGTGTTGGATTTGATGGAGTGATTATATCGCCCAGCAACTCATTTTTGTCCACTGACGTAAGTGTTTGGTGAGTATCTCTGGATCCATAGAGGCCACTGTTCAGTCCTACAGTCCCATTGCGGGCCCATCCTGGGCTTTTCAGTGATGTTACGTGTATGTGGGTGTGTCGACCTTGTCAACACTTATTTGACCTTGTAACAACGGTTTTCTGCTGGGTCTCATGAGGTTATAATTGGAGACCTTTCAGGATAACATCAGCATGTTCAGGGAGCTCGGTGTCCCTGTAGAGCGTTGCTCTGAAGATTAATCGTTTATTTTCCCTTTGTTCAATCTGTGGTTTAACAGGCATACTGACAGTTGAATGTGGTTGGCTCTAGTCCACCGTTTCTCCAACTAATTTCCACCAGCAAACTGACAGCTCTTGCGGGCTGCTCCAAACTAACAATTCAGAAATGACTACTTGAGAGAGTCGTGGCCATAACCAGAGGACTCGGATGGTGGTAGCCTAATGAAACACTATCTTCCACAGCTGATCCACAATGCTTCCGCATGGCTATAAATAGGCAGATATCCATTTGGGAAGATCAATTACTACGGCTGCCTCTGTGAACAGACATTGTCTAAATGTCCGAGCATTCATAAAAAAGTCCAAGTCAAATCACCTTCGTGCAAAAGAGGAAATTGTCAAGACAATTCAGCCTGGCTCTCTGAAGTATCATAACATCATTGTGAATTAGGCCCCTGGAGCTTCACCCAATTAGGTTTAATCACCGGTTGATTATCAGCACTCCTTATGACAAAGGGAAATGAGCCATGAACAGGGAGGGAGGGAGGGCTGCCAGGAAAGAAGGGAGAGGAAGAGCAGGAGGAAACCGTTGCAGTTCCGTCCCTGTGCTGATGGCTCTGATATCATTACAGAGAGGCTCCTCTGTCCGTGTCAGCGGAGCATTTAGAAAAGAATACACACACTCAAGCGCACACACACGTTCGTCGGTTAGAAGCTTCCCAGAGAGGAGCAAGTTGGGATAAGTGCCTTGCTCATTGGCACAACAACAGATCACCTTTTTCAAATCAGCAACCTTTCAGTTATTGTTTCAGCCCCCACCCCACTGACCCCCACACACAAGCGGTCGGGTGGGCCATTCTCCCGCCATCATTCAGACACTGTGCTTTGCACTACTAAGGGATGAATAAAATATCCAGCAACCCTTTTCAGATGGTTATCAGCTAAACATTCCCCTGGATTTCCTGGTCATTGTAAACCAGGTCACATCAGTCATCTGCTCTTTACCTTATCTCAATGTGTCCATTTGACCACTCAGCTCCTCCTCACCCACCCCCTCCTCCATTTCAAAACTATTTGCTCTTTGACGTACAGAAATAACTATTGATTTATGGCTCATATTACCGGAGGTTTGGGCAATGCAATGATGCCAGGAGGAGCTAATTCATTCACTTTATCAATATTTATATTCGCAAAGGTTACTGAATAAAGCACTAAGATTGGACTGCTAGAGGATTGTCTGTCAGCAGAAAGAGCGACCGTTTCTTCATGTGAATCAAGCCGGTTTGTATTTCATACAATTTCCTCCACAGTTCTTGATCAGAAGCGAAAAACTGGCCACTGTGAACTTATTTTAACAGAGTACACTGGACAAGATACATACCAATAGGAACATAAATAGACAATGATTGAAGAGAATATTTTGTCCAATAATTCAAAAACAAAAAAATCTATTTACCTGGCTGGTATGTCAATAATTGGTAAATAAGGAGGTATTTTTACCTCTATGATGAAAAATAATGAGGAATATTTACCTTGCTGTTACTTCTATGTTGGAAGATAATGAGGAATACATTTTATATGGATGGTATCTCTATGCTGGAAAATAATGAGCAATATTAACCTGGCTGTTACCTCTATGTTGGAAAATAATGAGGAATACATTTTACATGGATGGTATATCTATGTTGGAAAATAACGAGGAATAGATACTGGGCTGTTGCTCTATGCTGGAAAATAATGATGAATATTTATCTGGCTGTTCTTCTTTGCTGGAAAATAATGAGGAATACATTTTACATGGATGGTATCTCTATGTTGGAAAAATAATGAGGAATAGTTATCGGGCTGTTGCTCTATGCTGGAAAATAATGAGGAATATTTACCCGGCTGTTAACTCTATGTTGGAAAATAATGAGGAATACATTTTACATGGATGATATCTCTATGCTGGAAAATAATGAGGAATATTTATCTGGCTGTTCTTCTTTGCTGGAAAATAATGACGAATATTTACCTGGCTGTTACCTCTATGTTGGAAATGGCGTAGAAGTATTTGAGGAGGTTTTCTCTCTGGACGTACGTGCCCCCCAGGGCCGGCCTGAGCAGCCTCAGCCTGAGGTTGGTAAAGGTGAAGAAGTCCCTCAGGCCCTTCATGCTCTCCATGCGCGTGTACAGGCTGTCCATGTTCGAACGATTAAGCCCAGCGAAGACGGCGAAGCGCGCCGTCACCTCGAAGCGAAGCACCTTCTCATTCTTGGAGCCCACCCAGCGAGAATACTGCTCCGTACAGATGACGCGCGTTACATTGCTGGCTGACAGGTCCTGCACCCGCTTCGGAGGCATGTCGAAGGCGTCCATGCAGTCGTCAGCGTAAAACTGGTAAGGGTGCCAGGTGCGACCCTTGTCCAGAGACTTCTCCAGCACCATGATGGTGGGCCGGCCATACTCAAATGTCACCTGGATGTCCTCCGTCAGCTCGAGGCTCTTGTTCCAGGCCAGGGAGATGTTGGCCAGCAGAGGTTCTGGGAAGCGGCTCCACGTCACCGTCTGCCAGTAGGTGATGAGTCCGCTTCTCTCACGATCTTGCATCAGCTGTGGAGGGTGAGCCAGGTCAGGGTTGGACGCGTCACACTCGTCACTACACATATATGGGTTCTCCTGACAAAGGAAGAGCAGGGTGGAGTCAAGGGATGCATTTTTCAAATTCGCAATTGATATAAACATTTACTCTCTTATAATTTCATAAATTTCTATATCTAAACTGAGTCAGACTTTAGTTTAAAATAAGACATTACAATTATAGGAATAACTTCTTAATGGTTTGAAATAGTTTTTTAGTGTCTCCTGGTTTCTTTGCGAGCATTTGTCAATGTGGAAACAATAAATTATTTTCATTATATGTAAGACTAGTTTTTCTCACTAAATACACCCACGCAATTTGAAACAACCTGGAAACAACAGCTTTTCCAAAACAATCTGGTCAACCTTTTTACTATTACCAACAGTCCCGTGAGACACTGTTAGTGTGTTTCTCCTAACATGCTAACAGGCTCAGCATATGTCCCCATTTAACAGTTTGTAGGCTCTAGTTGGTGATAACCATCTGGGGACTGCAAGCTACAGGGCAAACATTACCACTGCTTATAACAGCATGTATGTAATGTACATTTTGATAGTGTTGCATTTAATCAAATTACACTGTATAATCTCAGCATAAAACATCATAGGGAATATTGGTATTTGTTAGTCATTCCTCTGAAAAAACGAAACAGTGTTTTAGTAGCATTACAGAACCTACAGGTGAAATATTATATAATATATATATATATATATATACAGTAATATATATATAAAGTATATAGTGTATATATTATGTAATTATAAAATGTCCAATGTATGTCAACAGTCTATCCTTTAAAAGGCATGTAATTGTGTCAAAATCTACCAAAAAATCTAATAGAAAACGTATAATATAATTACATTTATTTCAACATGTACTTAAGCTGTAAAACTGACACACATGGATTACACACAAAATGGATTATCCTGGGAGGATGCCTGGAACGTGAACATTACAGATCTCTACATCCCAGTGGTAGCATGTCACAATGCTTAGATTGAGCAACAACTTACACTCTTCTCACTAACTGTCATCATCAAGTACGCAGCTTGGCACATCTTACGCTGTACAGTATTTAGTTTTTAATGAAAACCAACCACAACTGGTTCTTACTGTAAGTGACAGCCTGAAGTGTCTTTTAGCCTACAATACTAGTTTATCTGAGCCCTCAGATCCAGTCCAAAAGCTAGACCAGGTGGCGATCTTCGCTAAACCACTCCAGAATTATCCACACAGGATTCCCATCACAGCTTAAGATCAGCCCAGCACCACGCAGACTGTTTGCACGTCTCGTTGACAGCCGCAGGGAATTCTGACAACAAACCTACAATGTCTAGCTGTCTCTGTCTCACACAAACTCAGCAAAAAAAGAAACATTCTCTCACTTTCAACTGCTGTTGTTTTCAGCAAACTTAACATGTGTATGTATTTGTATGAAAGATTCAACAACAAAGACAAACTGAACATGTTCCACAGACACGTGACTAAAAGAAATGCAATAATGTGTCCCTGAACAAAGGGGGATCAAAATCATAATGCAGGCCTCTGTGTAACGCTCATTCTTTCACTTAGCACTTTTTGCTAGCCCTGTCTGGACCAACGAAGGTTGTTGGTGGTGAAGTCTGGTGAGGACCTGTCTTACAACAGGCCTATAGGCCTTCATTCCACTATCTCAGCCTATTGTGGACAATCTTAGCACTGATGGAGGGATTGTGTGTTCCTGGTGTAACTCGGGCAGTTGTCATCCTGTACCTGTCCCACATGTGTGAAGTTTGGATGTACCGATCCTGTGCAGGTGTTGTTACACGCTGTCTGCCACTGCAAGGACGATTAGCAGTCCTTCCTGTCTCCCTGTAGCGTTGTCTTAGGCGTCTCACAGTACAAACATTGCAATTTATTGCCCTGGCCACATCTGCAGTCCTCAAGCCTCCTTACAGCATGCCTACAGCATGTTCACGCAGATGAGCAGGGACCCTGGGCGTCTATCTTGTCGGTAGAAAGATCTCTTTAGTGTCCTCAGTTTTCATAACTGTGACCTTAATTGCCTAATGTCTGTAAGCTGTTTGTGTCTTATTGGCTGTTCCACAGGTGCATGTCCATACATTTTGTTTGGTCATTGTATAAGCATGGAAAACATTGTTTAAACCCTTTACAATAAAGATCTGTAAAGTGATTTGGCTTTATCTGAAATATCTTTAAAATATAGTGTCCTGATGAAGGGGCGTTTCTGTTTTTGCTGAGTTTACATACACACAGACACCCCATGCTCTTCAATTCAATGAACAATAGGTCTCATGTGGGTTTGAGAGACAATCCAGTGTTCCTGTGCTAGACCGAATAGCACTCTGCTGACCAGCCCTTATGCTTTGTTTTACAGCTTTAAAGCTAGTGAACCGTTGTAGACATCAAGACTGTAGTCAAGTATCACCCCCCACCCAGCAAATTGATTATGTCCGGACCACTTTCCACTCCAGTACTCAGACAGGCTAAAAAGACTGATAATAAGGGAAGTGGTAATAAAATTGAAGATACAGTTTCCCTTAAAATGTTATGCTTTCGGTTGCTAAGGACTGCCCTAAGGGTGGTGGTCGTGTGCACAAACCCACCAAACTGCTGCTGTGGATGTGGAGCCGTGTACGGTGTGGAGAGCCAGAGTTTAGCGCTGCTATTCCCCCACCTGGCCTGATGTCTCTCCTCCACTGCTTGACTTAATTACGGCGAAGGAAGCTCCCGTGAGAGGACTGCTGTTACAACAGCTGAGAAGCAGCGGCCTAATTATACCACAGAGAAAACAAACCGCACAAGAGCCTCGCCTGTCCCAGCATGGGCTACAGCCTGCCGTCATTTACACACACACACACACACACACACACACAATACACACTCACAATACACACATACTCACACTATATAATCACAGCACTATAAAAGGGCTTTTCAGATTGCGAGTAAAAATGTGATTAATGAAGATTCTTTTGTCTCAGTTTCCTGAAAGTATTGTCGCTCACTGAAATGATGACAGAGTAGCATCCCATGAACAACTTCATTTGAAGTATCCCTCAAGAGCTGAAGTGGCATGATAACAGGCAGGTGGATAATGCTTCATGTGGTCGTAGCCAAACGGGATGAAATCGCTCCCCTTTGGGAACACAAGAGGGGGGCTAAAGCTGCCAGAAATAATTCATGACACAGGATAAAACACTGGCCAAAGCTACAATTTGTGACATTACAGGAACTCTAAACTGCTAGGTTGAATCCACTAGAGACATACTGTATCCTCACGCTATGTAATTTAAAGTTACCATACCTTACTGCAAATACTGTAGTCTACCACAGTAGACATAAGCTATTTTTATATTGTGTACTGAGCTTCACTGCAGGTGAAACCCTGCACAGCTATTTTTGGTTCACAATGTTTGTACATTTTAAAATGTACAGCTTCAATTTAGAGAGATATCATGGCTTTCCTTGTAATTAAATGAAGTGTAATGAATCATTTTGCAATGCTGGTTGTGGTGTAGCATTGATGTCTCACATTACATATGTGCACAGTCTGACTCTACCTTGTGTCTCATCTTTTGCCTTTGAATATGCAAATGATTGCATCAACAGTAGGAGGAATATTTGGCTTTTTTCTTTCCTTCCGTCCTCCCTCTCTTTCTCCCTCTCTCTCTTCCTCCATTCCAACCTTCCTTTCTAGCTTCGTTCCCTCCCTCCCTGAGTATTGCTCTTTCCTTCTCTCATTAGTCGTTGATACACACAGAGTGCACTCCGCTCGCAGCACCAGCTAACATGATGCATGGGGGTTAAAAAATGCAACGCCATCTCCTGTGGGCCAAGAGTGACTGAAATTAGCTCTAAATCATTCATGAGCCGGAAAGCTTTTCCAAGGAAAGCCAACATACACAATCGGGGGATTAAGTTGCTTTCTACATGGAAAGCATGAAGACGTTTTCAATTGAATGAACTCGGTCAACACCTAAAGTACACACAGTAACATGTCAGTAATGTAAGCTCATTGGCTGTGTTTATACAAGCGCCCTAAGAACATGATTCTTTTCATTTTATTCATTTGTTTTCTTTATATTGGTATTTTTTTAAATGTGACCCACTTCAGATTTCTGCACGATGGAGCCTCTAATATAGCCCACAGATTCAAATTTCCTGTCACATTTCTTAAAAATGGTGGCGAGTTTATTTGTGTAATAACAGGTCATATAGGGACAAAACACTTCACAGCAATTAAAATAAGATTTGAGCATCTTGCCTATTCAATGAATTACTGGAAAACAATATTTCATTTTTTGGACAAGATTCGATTCTCACTCCAACGTAGCAAGACAGCGTCTGTTTCCAGACCACTGCTCTGTGGCCTTGAACGTCAGATTGTGTGGTAATTTGATCCAACTGTCAGCTACTATCTGTGATGCTGAATATCAGACAGGGCTGCTTTTGCGCTTGAACAGGGCTACATGTTTTTATGCTGCTCCCTCACAGCACAAAGCTTTCAAATATATTCTACAAATATCTCTTCAAGTCATAAAGGTGTCTGACGTTTTGTTGAGAGTTACCAAATCTGATGTTTTTCTACTAACTTGTCCATCACCAATCTATGCAGAGGTTTTGACATAAGATTTTCTTTCCAGAACTGATCTGATTTGCCAAAAAACATTTGAATGACTCTTCAAAAGTCCTGATTCATTCCAGATCCTCCTTATGTCTGCGTTTAGCCGTCGTCAGATCAATGAAGGTAGGATCTTTTACCAAAGGGATACTTGCTACAGAAGCGTGCTGATGCTGAGTCTGCACAGTCAACAGGCCACTTTGCATTTCATAAAAAGTTAATGCTAAAATACTTTTGGGCCAAATAGTCATTAACAATCAGATTGGACCTGATCAGCGGTTTTTGAAGGAGTATGCTTTTGCAAAAAGCCACAACACCATGCTTCACCCCTGGCCTCTGTCTGGATTTAAGCAGGGTTGGACCTGATCAGGTTTTGGATCGATGACCACCTAGCAAACTTAATCTGCAGCTTGAATCACATGTTCAGGCTCTCCTACTCTAACTTACATTCATTGAAAACTTAGCAATAGTATTATACATTTTTATGAATTCCCTCAAAATAACACTTTCTATCTGTTCAGGGTGGAGCCACTAAAACAATATTCCCATGTTTAGGCTATCATTATAATTTCAATACTTTAGATTAGTATTATATCTTAACCAGAGCGACTTTTGTGGTCACATATTTCATATAATTTTCAATATATAAACATCTTTGATCTGCATAGAATTTCCACTAGTATCTTTACTATTACTGCTGGAATTACTACCACTACCTATAAGTATTACAGAAAACATAAATTATTTTAAACAAGATAGCAAGCACACACTACTAAGTACTTTTTTTACATGAGTACCTCCTATTGCTTTAGTTGTGCGTCCTGTTATATGGGGAATCATTCCAGGCCTATTCAATAAACACACTACACCAAAAACACAAATTTAATAATAGTTGAACTATATTCAGGCATTGTTCCAAATGAATAAGTCAAGTAATACACTTTCAACATTATGTCCCATATACTAATACCATATGTTTTGGGAAAATATGTTTTTAGAATGTCTTTTACACCCTAAACAATGCAGAACAAAGCAAGGTATATGTACAGGGATCTCCAAAATTATTTGGCAGTGCCAAGTATCTTATTTTTTTAATTTCAGCCCTTTGTATTGAAAATGTACAATGACAGCTATAATTAGGTATCCAATCGGATCCAACAGTGTGTTCAGTTTCCCATGGTGCATGATGAACCGCTGTCCAATGAGTTTAGAGGAACTTGGTTGGATCTTAGCAGACACGTTATGTACATTTCAGAATAATGCGGCTGACAGCCGTTACATCCTCAATGATGTGAGCCAGTTCCAGTGGCTGCCATACATTGTCAAAACATAACCTTTTTCCCCAACATTCCTCTCACTGTGTTATACGTTAATTTTTGTCTCATCTCTCCACAAAAACTTTTTTTCCCTGAACTCTGCAGGCTCTTTTAGGTGCTTTTAGCACATCCTGTTTTTGAGGCTAACTAGTGTTTTGGCACATTGCAGTCCAGCTGCTGTACTTCAGCTGGCAAAGTCTCCAAAGGATGATAGTGGATGACACATTCACACCTATCTCCTAGGTTACAGGGTTCCTGATCTCTTTGACAGTTGTTTTTTGTTTGTTTTCTTCAAAATAATGAGCATTCTTTGGTCAAACACTTTCAGGTCTTCTTTGGTCTACTGGGTCAATTGCCATTGCTGAGATAATAAGTGCATTCGTTTTTCTTCTTAATGTGCCAAACAGTTCATTTGGCATGAATAATATTGACCAATTCCTTTGAGTCAACACTTAAAATCAAAACCAAGCTGGTGCCTTGTGCATGCACTACTGACGCAAAAAAATATGCCGAATAAAAGATGTGATGTAAAATGCCTAAAAGTTTTCACACCTTCAAATGCGAGAACTAGGATACTGTGCTGTAATGTTAAAAGGGTTTATCCACTATAGATCAAACTATTCTAAACTATTTCGAGCTGACCGTTGGCATTTCATTTACATGGTAATTGTATAGTCGTATGATTGTAAATGTAAACTGCTGCAATACAGCGCTCAAAATACAAAAGAAAAAATTATGTGTCGTTCTACAAATAATTTTGGAGTTCAGTGTATATCCTTTGACATAATTAATTTAATATTAACTAGACAGTTGTTCAACTTTTGTATTTTGTGTAAAATCATTATAATAAACTTTAATTAATCCTCAGTGTCCTTCTATTACCCCCAGTTACATTTTGTGACTATCTACTATTGTGACTATCTAAGTACTTACAGTAGAGTTGCGCACGAAGTACTGTAGGCTACAGTACCTAGCGTTGCTCGCGAAGTACCTTGTTTGGATTACTTTATTTTCAACAAGTTATAGTACTTAGTTAATAAACCTTTGTGTCTTGGATACAAAGGCATCATTAATTGTACCCTATACAAATCCTACATCTCCTTTGAAGTCAGTTTTATATCACTCTTTAATACTGAACAAAGTTCAGGCCAATTGTATAAATCATGAACCTCATACTTACCAGGGTACAGAACCTCTCCGGGGGATTGCCACAAGTGATGCCAGGGGGATCCACCCTAATTTGCATGAACTGCTTCATAGCTATGGGTTTGGGCTGGCAGGCATAATACTCCCATGTTGGTCCATCATCCGTACTCACCAGAGACTTGCATATGTCATACTGGCCAATAGTCAAAGTAACAAAGTGCAGAAGTAATAGCGCATATGAAAGCATGGCACTCGTAGAGACCACACCCATGGTCCAAGACCGAGAGTCCAGAGGCAGGCAACCGATGCCACGGTGGGTCCACACAAGTAGTAGATCAGCTTGGAATCTGGTTGGTTTGCATGTTGGGACACCTGCCGCGTGCAGGATAGGCTACAACCTAGCAACTCGGCTGGATGTCTTCGCAGATGTATGCTTCACCAAATATGTCACGTGTACTACCTTTTTCAATAAGAGCTATAAGTTCAAAACAAACCAATGAAAGAATTACATCAAATTATGTTTAAAGGAGCCTACTGAATTAAGAATTGATGGCGTAAAAATCTGTCGTAAATCACCTTTGGGCGCTCCAGCCAAGCCATGCTAGAAAAAGTCGAAATCTCCATGAGTAACCCATGGACTATATCCGCCATGGACTATATCCGCTGTTCACTTAGAAGCAATTTCTTGATGAGATATTGTTGAGTTTCATGTCAGTCAATGGATGGGTTTAGATGCTCCATAGCTATAACGATGAGAAAATACAATAATTTATTTAGACTTTGTGTGATTGTTGCTCACATGTCAAGCAAAATAAGGCAAAATAAAAATCAACATAATATGCTACTTCTGTTGCTTCTTATTTAAAAAAAAATGTCAACAAATACCAGTCAAATATCAATATCTACTGAAAATAAGAACTAACTAATATCTACTGTTGCTAGAAGAGGTAAACAGAACCATTTCTCACAGGCAGATGATGACAACTTAAAATGTTATATAAAGAAATACGCTTGAAATGTTGTAAATTAACTAATCCTTTAAGAACTTGTTTGAACTTGTTTGGCACACTGTCCTGAACTTTGACACCCCTAGCTTATTCGAAACCTCTGAAGTGGCTTAAGGTTTTGGCTGATGCCTTATTCAAATGAGCATTGGTTAAGATACACGTGCTATATGACATGATAAAATGATTGCTTTATTGCGTCATTATTTATTGCATTATCCTGTATGTTAACGGCGCAAAGTCACACCAGAAACATAAATTGAAATAAACTCATTTGTTCACCGAAGAACACAAACACTTACCAAATTGCCAGGTTAAGGTATGGACATGATTTTCAGTAATAGGTGCATCCTTTGGAAATTTTTGCTCAGCATTCTGACGCGGACAGTCTACAGTAGGTTCGTCGTTGAAATTAAGCTTAACGTTACAGTATTCTTTTCTGTAAGAGGATTAAAATAGATGCTTGTCGACGTCTGTTTGTTTCTCTTCTGTTAGTTACTTTTGAAGAAAGCAGTATGCGTTGTTAGGACTGCACTCTATCCCTTGTGCGGAAGATGCCTTCTTGTTTCATATATTACATTTAAG
Organism: Umbra pygmaea; assembly: GCA_016801145.1. Classification (NCBI taxonomy): domain Eukaryota; kingdom Metazoa; phylum Chordata; class Actinopteri; order Esociformes; family Umbridae; genus Umbra; species Umbra pygmaea. The sequence goes on along the minus strand of JACXGM010021969.1, from coordinate 2,909 downwards.
TACTTTTTCAGCAGTGGTACTGCTATGCATGTTCCCCTACTTTTTACGATTTCAGTTGTGTGTCCTGCGCGCTCAAGGACAGGAGGAAAGATTATTTCTCTCTTTCTCGACTTTTCATTCCCACATGCATAAGCAAACTCTTATGTCAGAAATTCCCTCTTGCCATTCCTTAGTCCATTGTATTTCAGTATAGGCTATTAGTCCATATTTGGATTTCAGATCTGGATACTACGTGTGTTTGAGGAGAGGGTGCAACTTCATCTACCGCCCAGAAATATATAACCATTCCATGAGCGGATCCGGCTACCCATCCTGCTTAAAGGAGCAGTTCATAAGAATCCCTCAGCATATATGGATCTCTAGTTTCAGCATATTAACGAAAAGGTTTTCCCTTTACCCAATTGGAATTTCAAGTACTCTTGTAAAACATTGCATGTTTGTATGCTATACTACCACATCCATCTCAGGTGAAATATATCCTAAAACTAGCATAACCTTTGCAAAAAATAATTGATGACAATAATGCATTAATTAAAAAATTTGATAAACATAACGTAAATTAACCATAAGTGTCTGAGTTTTGAATATGGGTGTATCTGGTAACGGACCGCAACAAAGACTAAAGGTTGCTTCTTGGTAAAATCAAATATCTGCTCTCCATGGTGCTGATATAATGGCCTACACATATCTTCAAAGTTATATGAAGCCAAATTGTAGTCCAAATTGTTGTGAAACAGTAACTCAGTGCATATAGTTGCTACACAGTAAACATGCAATTTTTTAAGTATACATTTTTATCCAAAAAATAACACTACAATTGGCACAATGAAGACAGAACTACATTTCCCTTGCTACATGCAGTCAAAATCAATGACGAACTTTATGCGACGTTCAACAACAGTTCCAGCCCGGTGAAAAAATGGCGGACGCTATGAACGTCGGTGTGAATTTAGAAGCATTTTCTCAAGCAATAACTGCAATCCAGGCACTCCGTTCCAGTGTAACAAGGGTTTTCGACTCTCTAAAAGATGGAATGAAAAACAAAGAAACCCTTGAAGGGCGTGAAAAGGTTTTTATTACCGAGTTTCAAGATAACCTGCAGTCAGTGAATCGAGACTTGAAGTAAGTAGCTACAGTCAGTAACCGCTTAGCCTACCTAGCTAGCTAGCTAACATGAGCTGTAAACACTGATGATCATCATTTTATTCCAACAATTGCGTTTTTCCAACTATCTGTTTTCCCAGAACTAATGTACTGAACGATTGATACAACTTCATGGTAAGATTCAGTGAGTTATTATTCATTAGCTGATTGAGGCATCAGATTGCCCAGTGGTTAGGGAGTGAGACTTGAAGTCAGAAGGTTGTCGGTTCTATTCCCGATTGTGTCAAATGTTGGGGTTTGGGCAAGGCACATCACAATAAGTCCAGGGGAATGATTCTGCGTTCACTGTAAGTCGCTCTGGACAAGAATGTCTGCTAAATGACTAAAATAGAAATGTAAAAATTGTTGAGCACGAATATGCTATATAAATAGAAATAAGGATTGTGCGAATATGTGTTCCAGCACTAGCTATATATAATTATAAAAGACAGTTAAAAATATACCTATAACATTTTACTTGTCCACTGGAATTCTTGCATGCATAGTTAGCAAGATACTTTTTATGTATTTAAAAGTAAAACATTAACATGTTTTGCTATTGTGGAAGAAATACACTGCCTGACAAAAATTGTTATTGTTATTAAATAAGGTGTGTTTTGCGGTAGCTTTTATGTGACAGAATGCAATTATCAAGGACATTTCCAGAAATAGGTGACATCTGAGATCACCATGTGTATGTAGTAGCTGGTCAAGAAGATAGAAGAGTTGTCCTCCAGTAATTATCAGTAGGAGTACCATTCAAGAGCAATTTTCCCAGTCATAAACACTGAATTCACAGAAATGCTCTGTGACTCGCTTTCAAAGCAGAGTCCTATTCCTTACAAACTCCATAGGGCCCTATGTTTTCCACGTTGCGGAGAACACAGATGGAATCACGAAATCCAGACATTCAACAAAATAAAAAAACGGCCAATATTTTTCTATAATTTGAATATAATCCCGTAATAATAATTGCCACCGCAAACTATCTACACTAAATTGCAGCAAATATGGACATATATTTGTGATCTATGCTGCATGATCACAGAATGAGGCCAGCATGAGGCCAGAATGAGGCCAGCATGTGCCTTTATGATATTTTTTAGAAAGTTGTGATGTTTTAGAAAGCTATAAACAGCAGTAATTAATCCATTCTAAATTCCACAAACAGTGAAGTTCTCTGTATCACTCCAAGGTATACTATACATTTAAGTTGATTTCTGAGGAAATGTAACTTTGCCTGTCTAGTCTTTTAATTTTTATATAGATTCTTGCTAAAGGTTTATTCTGCAAGCAAAATCAGTGTCTGCCTGTTAAATTTATGTTTACAAAGCGAGTATTAAGATAACATGACAAATACCTATGCACATTCTGTGAAACAGCCTTTCGTCTACGAGTCAGGAAACAAATGTACACTATGTGCAGTGTGTAAAGTGTTTTGCACTCACAAGTTTGAGAGTTTCAGTTAGAGAATATTGTAATATTAGAATTTATTGAATATATTTTGATGACTTACCAATAGAATTATGAAGGCAATCTATTTAATGCAGAAGTAGGCCGTTAGATCTTTGCAAGTGAATGGAACACATATAAATGGCTGCTGCTCTGACCATTCTGCTACGTTGATTTGAATTGGAATGGCTGTTTGATATTTTTTTTATTTCTATGTACTCCAATATGTCCAGAGTGTACACACTCCCATGTGTCCAGAGTGTACGTACTCCCATGTGTCCAGAGTGTACGTACTCCCATGTGTCCAGAGTGTA
>JACXGM010021968.1:0-16968 GCA_016801145.1 Umbra pygmaea | reverse complement strand
CGAATTACTTGGGAGCTCACATGAAAGCAGTAAAATCATACACCTGTGAGGGTCTCTAAAAATCATCAGCACTATTATTTAGATCACAAAAAATGCATTTTTTCATTTAATATATTCACGACATGTATGTTTATAAACAGCCTAAAAGAAACATGTTTTCCAAAAGAACGATTTAGGTTTATGCTACTGCTGAGTGCATTTCGCGATGGGTGCGTTTTTTGTTCGAACCCTGGTGTTAATGCATACACACACAAAGTTTTCGGTAAATTCAAGTCGCTGCAGCAGGCAGTCCCAGGTCTTTTGTACAGATGGATGGGTCCAGGACCTGGAGATTGTAAATGTGGGGAAGAAAACTGTTGTCCGTTCAAAGGAATGCTAATGTTTTAAGCACCATACTCCTCGCTTTCTCATTTGCATGCATTCAGAATTCAACAAAAGAACGTAACTTACTAAGACAAACACATCATGCATAAGTTAAATGGTAAATTGTGAAAACTTTGACTCGTTTACTGGTCTTACTAAATGCGCTTTCTAGTAAACCACTGTTGGAGCAATTGGTTCCATCCTACCATTGTACAATCTGACTGGCACCAGGGCAGGTGCGCTCCTCTCTGAGAATCATAACTTTCTGCTCTGTAGCATAGGGAGAAAGAAGACTGAGTTAGGTTCTAATTTACATAAAAACATAATAGGCATTACATAAAAATGAAATAGGTTTTACCTTCAACATATTTGCTCCCATACGCTTTTTCTGGAAAAAGGCCCCTGAGGTAAGTGATGCTAGAGACAGCAATGGCCAGCAGTTTCTTCACAACAACCAATGACTGCTGCTCAGTTGAAACCACATTTGGCAGCAACTGTGTGCAGTACAAAATATTACTAATACGTGCTTGTATATTAAATGGCAATTTCAAGATCTCTAAATAAATACCACCTGTGCTAATATAGCGAGTCGCTATTGATAGGACATGTTTATTAAGTTCGCTATAAAAAGAGGAATAACGGAACCAGTCGGACAGACAGACAGACAGACAGACAGACAGACAGACGTTACCTGAGCAGGCCGCACACGCTGTTCACTGGCCATGGTTGTGGTATTAATGAGGTGTAGTCAGTTGTCCACTCTATACAGACAGAGTAACGAGATGTTAGGACACATTGGCTAGCTAAAGATAAGTTCCTAAATGTGTATGTAGCTGCAGCTATATTAGCAATATAGCTAGCTGTCCTAAGCTACTAACTAAATACTAACTAAATTGACTGGCTTACTGCTACCATAAAACCCTCCGTGACAGTGACAGCTTCTGCAACGCAAATGGCACTAAGTAATAGTGGAACAGATAAAAAATAAAATTAAACCGTCAAAAATCACATAATAACAGAGTTGATCGAATTTACCAAGAATCGTTTAGCCGAAATCCCACCAGACACGTAGTATTTACAACAGTATTTATCTACTATTTCTTCAATTGTTTTTCTCTCAATCCACTACAGTAGTAGCTCGGCGCCAAATAACGTCAGTTGAAGAGGCCAATCAGATTACAGAGCACTGTACAACATACAGAAATGTTTTACAAATAACGTTTCATTGTTCAGGAGCATAGGCCAGTCAGATTACAGAGTACAACAGACATAAAATGTTTTTGTTGCAGGAAGTAGCCTAATAGATAAATTAAACTATGTTGTTTTGTTTGTTGACGTGCCATAGGTTTAGCTAAAAATCGGATATACTGTACTGTAGATTACAGGCTGTTATGACATGGGATAATAGAGATGGGATAAAATTGGAATTTGTTCAATTTGTTCTACAAGGTTCAATTTTGGATCTTTATTTGGTGTGTACTTATAAATTATATCTCTGACTGTGAAAAGAACACTATGGGTCAAAGGTTTTAGAATAGGCTACCTACATTTTTCTAGTTTTTATTCAAATATACACAGTTTAACATAGCTTCTTCCAGTATTTACAGCACAACTGTTTTAGTAGCACCAGGTGAGGATTTCTTATGTTCAGCAGTTAACTTTAACCCATGTTATTCAATGACCTATCAATTTTAGCTGGTCTGAATAATCTCTGAATTAAAAGCACAGCACAATTAAACCATTGGAGATAAGAAAGAAATCATGGAATTGTTTTACAAAATGTAATCTAAATCTTTGACTCAATGTAGCCACCTTTTGCAGATATAGCAGCCGAACACACTTTGTTCTTACTACAGCAAAAATCAAATATTGTTCAGAAAGTTATTTCCAACATTGTTGTAAAAGTTAGCACAAATGTGTTGCACTTGTAGGTTTCTTTGCTTTCAACCATCTGCACAGTTCATCCCACCCCAGATCGATGGGGATTAAATCTGGAGACTGCTGTAAATACCATGATTTGAAGAAGGTAGGTTTTGAGTCCTTATCTTATTTTAGGATGAACCTCAGACCAAGTAGGCATACACCAGAGGGTATTGAATGGTGCTGCAAAATGCTGTGGGTGCCATTTTGGTTCAGGGTGCCACTCACTCTGGGCAAGTCACTGACTCTAGATCCAACAAAAGAACCCCAGACCATCACGCTTCGTCCTTTACGTTTGACAGTTTGTGTCACACACTGTTGAACCATCCTTTCGCCTACTTAACGGCTTACAAAAACCCTGCATGATAAACTGAAGATTTCATATTTGGATTAATCAGTCCATTAGACTTTCTTTCAGTGTTCAGTGGTCCACAGGTGGTGCTTCATAGCCCAGGCAAGCCACTTTTTCTTCTTTTGCCATAGCAATTGTTTTATTTACTGCCACTCTCCCTGTCAAACCTGTAGCATACCTTCTCTTCAAAGTTTAAACTGATACTTGCTTACTTTGACCAGTGTTAAGCTGTGTTGGAAGATGTTGTCCAATGAGTTGCTTGCATCATGCAAGCTGTTGACTCTCAGGAACTTGTCTTTGGAATCTGTTGTGGCTTTGGGTCTTCCAGACCTCTTCAATCGCTAAGTGCATTTTGATGGTGTAGGACACAGTTTTAATGGTCTTACTGTTTTCCTATGTTAATTGCCTTTTTCTCGAAAAAGCTATAATCTGGCGCACATCCAAAATGTTTGTAGATGGAGGTGCCGATTAGCAGATAATTCCAACTTCAAATACAAAAATAAAAACTCACAGATTGGGTTTTTGCTCCAAGTGAATTATAAATTAAAACACCAACAATTTGGCATCAACTTGTCTTCAGAGTTGTCAAAATTCCAATGTGCGTCTTTCTCTTTTTTGTATTTTGTTGCATTTTCCTCACCATTATGATAGCAATATACTACTTCCTGCAGTACAATACTGTCCAAGTAATGTTTAAAAGTGTGTAGTAACAAAGTCTGTTCCAGCACTGCTGGAATTTTGGGTTTTCATGAGCTGTATGCCAAAATGATCAGTATTAAAACAATAAATGACCTGAAATATTTCAGTTGGTGTGCAATGAATATAAAATATATGAAAGTTTAATTTTTATCATTAGATTATGGAAAATCATGAACTTTATCACTATATGCTAATTTCTTGAGAAGGACCTGTATTATGCTGTGGACCCAGAACCAGTGGAAGCAAAGCAGGGAGGAACCAATTTAACCAGTTACTTAACCATTGATCTAAACCTTTGTATATTGTCATTGATCTACACTCACCTAAAGGATTATTAGGAACACCATACTTATACTGTGTTTGACCCCCTTTTGCCTTCAGAACTGCCTTAATTCTACGTGGCATTGATTCAACAAGGTGCTGAAAGCATTCTTTAGAAATGTTGGCCCAAATTGATAGGATTGCATCTTGCAGTTGATGGAGATTTGTGGGATGCACATCCAGGGCACGAAGCTCCTGTTCCACCACATCCCAAAGATGCTCTATAGGGTTGAGATCTGGTGACTGTGGGGTCCATTTTAGTACATTGAACTCATTGTCATGTTCAAGAAACCAATTTGAAATGATTGGAGCTTTGTGACATGGTGCATTATCCTGCTGGAAGTAGCTGTCAGAGGATGGGTACAGGGTGGCCGTAAAGGGATGGACATGGTCAGAAACAATGCTCAGGTAGGCCGTACCATTTAACCGATGACCAATTGACACTAAGGGGCCTAAAGTGTGCCAAGAAAACATCCCACAAAACATTACACCACCACCACCAGCCTGCACAGTGGTAACAAGGCATGATGGATCCATGTTCTTATTCTGTTTATGCCAAATTCTGACTCTACCATCTAACTGTCTCAACTGAAATCGAGACTTATCAGACCAGGCAACATTTTCCAGTCTTCAACTGTCTAATTTTGGTGTGCTCTTGCAAATTGTAGCCACTTTTTCCTATTTGTAGTGGAGATGAGTGGTACCCGGTGGGGTCTTCTGCTGTTTTTAGCCCATCTGCTTCAAGGTTGTGCGTGTTGTGGCTTCACAAATGCTTTGATGCATACCTCGGTTGTAACAAGTGGTTATTTCAGTGAAAGTTCCCCTTCTATCAGTTTGAAGGAGTCGGACCATTCTCCTCTGACCTCTAGCATCAACAAGGCATTTTCGCCCACAGGTCTGCCACATACTGGATGTTTTTCCCTTTTCACACCATTTTTTGTAAACCCTAGAAATGGTTGTGCGTGAAAATCCCAGTAACTGAGCAGATTGTGAAATACTCACAGCGCCCCGTCTGGGATCAACAACCATGCCACTCTCAAAATTGCTTAAATCACCTTTCTTTCCCATTCTGATATTAAGTTTAGAGTTCAGGAGATTGTCTTGACCAGGACCACACCCATAAATGCATTAAAGCAACTGCCATGTGATTGCTTGAGTAGATCATTGCATTAAGGACAAATTGAACGGGTGTTCCTAATAATCCTTTAGGTGAGTGTAGATCTAAACAGGACTGAGGACATCTAGTGGTCAAAAGAAAATGCGTAGATGAAGAAAAAAACATTAATGCAAGTAAACGTTTATTTGACAGTAGGTTAAACATTTTTCAGTTTGAAGAAAATTGATTGATTTATTATTCACCAATCTGCTATAGCAACAGCCAAAATGTAATATTCTACATTTTTGCTGTCTGTATTGCTTTTGAGATGGAAAGAAATAATAAGGAATGAGAAACAGTATTTTGCTATTTATTTTAGAATAATATACCGGTAGTGGTGTCTAATTTGGAGATGTTTAGAAGTTGTTTTTTACTATTTACCTTCAACCTTACAAGTATTTATAACCCCAAAATAAGTTTGTTAAAAGTAAAACAACCTTATGTGGAACACAAGTGTTTAGGCACTGTTAGGCTATATACCGGTAAATTACTTAGAGAGAAGCTGGACTACTGTATGAGAGGTGGCTAGTCCTCTTCTGGCTGGGCTTGGTGAAAATTATGTGTACATGATCTTTCAATGGCACCGCAACATTTGTGCATGTTCTGATGTTCATGTCAACAAATCCAGGTCGGCTGTGTCCAGAGTCTTTAAGCAGAATCCAGAACAGCAGCAGAACCAGGTGGACAAGTACAGGGATGACCAGCTGGGCTGTGGACAGTGACTGTAGGAGTCATAAGGCAGAAAATAGATCTGCAATACAATTCTGGTGGACTTTGATCAGGGTCAGTTAGTAGTCATCAGGCCAGGTAGTAATAAGGCCAGGTCCAAGGACTGAAGTCCTAAAATTCAACAGGACACAAAATAATCCGATTGTTTTTGCAATACTAGATGCACAAGTTAACCCCAGCATACAGTACAATTCACACTGACCACGTTCCCCATTACAATAAACAATAAACAACACTGACTGGCCCTAGGTCCTCGACACATAAACTACAGTACTTGCATGTGGAAAGTAGGAACTGAGACAAGGGGCATCCCAGAGACACTGTGGCCTGTTTGAAGTTCACCCTGGACAGGGCCAACCAGGCAGAATATAGCTCCATCCTAGAACACCAAAGGGCACCAAAGGGCACCAAACAAACGAAACCATGAGCGAAGTATACTGTTTACTACCGCTCTGCTGCCATGGGGTATTTTTATCGAACAACCTGCTAAAATGTATGTGATCTAAAAACATTTTTCATATTTCTTTTACTTTTTTAATGTACTTTGTATCCTGTGTATTTCATTTCTAACTATGTGTCGTCTCTTGAACTGTTATGTTCATCTTTGCCAGGCCAAATGAGCATTAGTTCTCAATTGGCTCACCTGGTTAAATAAAGGTAAATATAATTTAAAAAAATGCTTTGGCAAGTTGCTCTCTTATAGTGCCATGCTACTGTAGTTACACATAGCTAGAAATGCCTTTTTTTAAGTTCCTGTCAAGTATTAAGTATTTATTGTATGGGAACAATTTGTATATTTTGACACCGCAACACCAGCAGATGCCACTTGTGTGCATAGAGACAGTGCATATTCAAAGGGCCGTAGCTACAACATTCAGGGACGAGACTGTTTCTGTGAGATTGGACCTTTCAGAGCAAAGTCTATACAGAAGCTGTGGATGCCAAGCCTGTTCATGAACTAATAGATCACAAAGAGGGGATCGTTACCAGAGGGCTCTGGATAGAAGATGATCTCCAGGAACAACACTTTCATGGGCTAATGGAGAGGCCTCTGCCCAAAGTCGCTTTACCATTGGACCAGATTTGTTAGTGTTAAGCTGGGAGAACACATACAGCTCTGGAAAAAACTGCAAAAAAGTCTGGTTTTACTATTGATAGAGTGTTTGCGTAAAATTAATATTATCTAGCCAGCAGCATATATTATAAGCAGAATATTATCTAGCCAGTACCCTGTATTCCACTGCTGGTTTGTTTCTAAAGCTAAGCAGGGTTGGTCCTGGTTAGTCCCTGGATGGGAGACCAATGTTGTTGGAGGGCCAATAGGGGGCACTCTGCCCTCTGGTCTAAAGATCATTCACAATGCCCCAAGGCAGTGATGGTGACATCTGCCCTGCGTAGGGTGCTGTCTTTTCGATGGGGCATTAAACGGATGTCTTGACTCTCTGTGGTCATTAACATTCCCATGGGACTTATCGTGTTATCCCCGGAGTCATGGCCAAATTCCCATCCGGGCCTCACTTCAATCATGGCCACCTAATAATCCCCCTCCTTTCTAATTGGCATATATAACTACTCATCTCCCCACCTAATTGGTGATGTGTGGTGAGCGTTCTGCCGCAAAATTGCTGCTGTGCATCACCCAAGTGGATGCTACACATTGGTGGTGGATCAGGTGGGCCCCTCAATATGTAAAGCACTTCGGGGGCATTGAAAAGCACAATATAAATTGAATTCATTTTTATTGTTATTCTTATTATTAGTTTAATTCCATAAACTACTGACAACATTTCTCCTAAATTCTAAATATGAATATTGTCATTCATAGCATTTCTTTGCAGAAAATGACAACTGGTCAAAATAACAAAAAAGAGGTGTTGTTAGACCTCGAGAAATGCGAAGAAAATAAGTTCATATTAATTTTTAAACAACACAATCCTAATGTGGTAGAGTTCAGAAATCAATATTTGGTGGCATAATAATTATAATTGTATAATAATAATAATTGACTTGTCATGCTCTCCACCAGTCTTTCACATTGATGTTGGGTGACATTATGCCATTCCTGATGAAAACATTCAAGCAGCTCGGCTTTGTTTGAATGCTCATGACCATCAATCTTCCTCTTGATCACATTCTAGAGGTTTTCAATGGGGTTGAATTAAGAAAAATTTGTAATGGTCTGGATTTCTGTCCAGAGCTGTATGTTGAAGAAGCAATGTTGTTCTGATTTCTGCTGCATTTTTCTTTTACCAGGCAAGTTGACTGAGAGTAGCTTCTCATTTACAGCAATGGCTTGGGGAGAATTGGGGGAAGGGAAGAGCCAATTGAAAGGTGGGGATGATTACTATACAGTAGGTAGCCATGATGGTATTAAGGCCAGATTGGAAATTTGTCCAGGACACTGGGGTTAACACCCCTACTCTGATGATAAATGTCATGGGATCTTAGTGACCACAGAGAGTCAGGATACCCGTTTAACATCCCTGTTCTTTCTCTAAATTATCTAGGTTATTTTTTCCCTCTCTTGTTTTACTGTGTGTAGAGGTTGAGCCACCCCTTTAATCTCATTAGACGAACAGCTCTGATTTGATTGACAGTTCTGGCAACCGGGGCACGTGTCTGCTCAACAGAAAGTCCCAGAATGCATCTTTAATAAATGATGCATGTTCTGCATACAGAAAATCTCCTCAACAGAGTTTTCCAAAATTTTTTTCGTCTTCTGTAGAGTTTTGTGGAATTTGGCTTCCAACATTATTGGTGCATTATTATTGCCAAGTTTTTTTAAGAATTCAAAAATTGATTTTATACCCAATCCATAGATGTTTTGCTCATTAAAATCTTCACAACTAATACATTTAGCCCTTTTTTATCCCCTCTTAAAATATAAAAAATAGTTTTGAGAACTGAAAGACTCTCTGGACCCCGGATTGTCAATCACAAGGATGTCAATGTACGATTTGTTGGCTCCCGAAGTGTTTCCTTTCGCCATAGGTTACTGTAATTGTCTATCACAAACGGTAAACCCACATTATGATGTCACGAATTACTTCGCCATTTTTGTCAAGGAGCAGTCGTGTTCACAGGCGGATTAGGATTTGTTAGTTAGCACAGTCAGGTAGCTTGTAAAGCAAGCCTGCATACGTTTTAAACCTGCGTTTTCAAGAAAATCTGAGTTTCTGTGCATTTTACCTGCGTTATGTCTGAAAATCTGACAGATACTCCGATGGAATTTGAGGACGAAAAACAGGTCGGTTAATATCATGACACTTGAGGGGGCCAGCTAACACGCTAGTCATATTATAGCTGAAGTGGTGTGTTTACAGTACATTGCTAGAAAGCTAGCTTGCTCGATTTATTATGGCATCATCAAACATGTACACGTTTTATTTACCTCCAATGGCAATTAATATAAATGCTTTGGAACGGTGTTGACTACGACATACGTACCTCCATGATAAACAATAATAGTAGCTGATGATCGTTAGTGACTATATTTAAGTTTTCTCGTCTGTCATTGGTTCGCCAGTCCACAGGTTATGAGACATGCCTGGGCCTTATTGGGCCATCCGGACACTGCAGTAGCTGAAGCTTTGGATAATGTCAGGCGAACCTAAATATTTATTGATGCAGGTCCTTTGAAATCTATGTTAAATTCGAATCCATAGACATTCACTAAAAAGCTAGCTGTTCAATCATAAATAGGTTATGAACGGGGGAGATGGACTTTCCCAGTCCCTTGCACTGACTGTATGCGAAGTTATTGAAGTACACCGACAATGTGCGTGTAATGACACGCAGTGTTGCCTTTGAGTATTTTTTTTAGTTTCTGGAAAGTTCATCTGGAAATAAGCAAAGCAGATAAAACATTACTCTACGGCATGCAGAATTTTTACTCCAGTTTGCTCTATGCATGCAGTTTCCATCCTGCAGCGTTCATACAGATTTTGCTGAATATACTAATGGGTGATGGAGAAGGATATGGAGTTCAGTTTGGTCTGTAGAGAAACCCATTTGCCATGTCAATGTATATCGACTAGGATGTCTACTGATGTCATGATAGCTTGGTACACTATTCAGCTTTCTTACTCTAAAACGTTTTGTATCCCTGCTCCAGCAAACGTTCACTGTCTCCTGCATGGAACAGCATACATCTTTCTTCACTCTGATTTCAGTTTTCATTTGAGTGTCCAAGTTATCTTACATTTTATATTAGTTTGTAAGTCAACACTAAATCACACACATTTTTCTCAATTCTCTCTGTACTGTGGACAATAACAAGGTGTGTCCCCTTAACAGACTTCAGTCGCGTTTTTGTTCATTGGACTCACTACCTACAACAATGTCAGAGAAGATTAAACCAGTTTGTCTAGACAGTGAGTCTCCATTAGGCTACAGGCTTACACCTTGCAAGAAGGTATATCCAGAAGGTGCTATGTGAATACTCCATAAAATATGTAGGCCTACATAGAGTTCTAACTCGCAATTAAGGCCCGACTCTGTATAATCTTTCAGTAAATAATATTATTTTTATTTGCAGACCGACACTGCTTTATGAGTGAAAGTCTATCAATTTCTATGGCGCTAATTACACATTAGTAATGGGCAATGGGAAATGGGGCAGGTTTGTCCACATCCTCTGTGGAAAAGGGTATATTTGTTAGAGAGACAGAAAGAGGGTTTGAGTGAAATAATGGCCATAAAGCTGCTTTCTAGTCACAATTCTTTCTCAGTCATAACTTGTCTTCTGAGTGAGTTGTTTATTACAGGCAACCGTGATGGTGTGAGATACAGTGTTGCAGGAGAGCATTCTGGGTGACTCATACTACGAAGAAGCTTTAACGCCCGCAAGTCATTCTCATAGCATTAGCCCACTTGCATGATTTACATTAAATCCTTTCTAAACGAGAGTCTGGAACTGATATTTTAGGCTTGGGATATCATGCTTGACATAACAATAAAAGTAATAACTTCAAGTCTGCTTCAAGTGCCATATATCCTGAGTCATTCTGCTCAAATTCTAGGCAGTCACTGGGTCTACATGAACTCATAATAATGTTAGCTACATACTCAATCAAATTTACCATAGTGTAATGGCAGGTGGAGAACCTCAATGTTTTTCCCATCACCTTTCTGGGCTGTCAAATGTACACAGAGGCTACTGGCAATATTAAAGTTACCTGGGGTGTATTAATTCTGCCAAACAAATAATTTTAGCTGTAAAATGTTTAAAAAAAACTTGGAATTTGCGAAATGAGGCTATAGCCTTTGTAACTTAGCACTGCAAATGTATGGTGGTTATTATACACTCACCTAAAGGATTTTTAGGAACACCCGTTCAATTTCTCATTAATGCAATGATCTACTCAACCAATCACATGGCAGTTGCTTCAATGCATTTAGGGGTGTGGTCCTGGTCAAGACAATCTCCTGAAATCCAAACTGAATGTCAGAATGTGAAAGAAAGGTGATCTAAGCAATTTTGAGCATGGCATGGTTGTTGGTGCAAGACGAGCCAGTCTGAGTATTTCACCATCTGCTCAGTTACTGGGATTTACACGCACAACCATTTCTAGGGTTTACAAAGAATGGTGTGAAAAGGGAAAAACATCCAGTATGCGGCAGTCCTGTGGGCGAAAATGCCTTGTTGATGCTAGAGGTCAGAGGAGAATGGGCCGACTGCTTCAAGCTGATAACTTGGACTGAAATAACCACTCATTACAACCAAGGAATGCAGCAAAGCAGTTGTGAAGCCTCAACACACACAACCTTGAGGCAGATGGGCTACAACAGCAGAAGACCCCACCGGGTACCACTCATCTCCACTACAAATAGGAAAAAGAGGCTACAATTTGCAAGAGTTCACCAAAATTGGACAGTTGAAGACTGGAAAAATGTTGCCTGGTCTGATGAGTCTCAATTTCTGTTGAGACATTTAGATGGTAGTGTCAGAATTTGGCGTAAACGGAATGAGAACATGGATCCATCACGCCTTGTTACCACTGTGCAGGCTGGTGGTGCTGTAATGGTGTGGGGGATGTTTTCTTGGCACACTTTAGGCCCCTTAGTGCCAATTGGTCATCGTTTAAATGCCACAGCCTACCTGAGCATTGTTTCTGACTATGGCCATCCCTTTATGGCCACCATGTTCCCATCCTCTGATGGCTACATCCAGCAGGATAATGCACCATGTCACAAAGCTCAAATCATTTCAAATTGGTTTCTTGAACATGACAATAAGTTCACTGTACTAAAATGGCCCCCACAGTCAACAGATCTCAACCGAATAGAGCATCTTTGGGATGTGGTGGAACAGGAGCTTCGTGCCCTGGATGTGCATCCCACAAATCTCCATCAACTGCAAGATGCAATCCTATCAATTTGGGCCAACATTTCTAAAGAATGCTTTCAGCACCTTGTTGAATCAATGCCACGTAGAATTAAGGCAGTTCTGAAGGTGAAATAGGGTCAAACATAGTATTAGTATGGTGTTCCTAATAATCCTTTAGTTGAGTGTATATTGTTTGTTCTTTGCATGATGTTATTTTAATCATGAGATTGCAGCTCACTGAAAAATAAACCAAATAGTTTTTATATTGTATTTTTTTATGCATAATGCAAAGTAGGCTGCTATGTTATTACATTAATATGAATAAAATGTAATATTTCCTCCACTAATGGCTAGAATTACGAGAGACTTGTCAACAGAACCAGACATTGTGATGCAAGTGGCTAAAGTCTGATGGTTGTGCAAAGAAAGAAAATACATTTGCAAACCTCCTTAATAAACCAATTGCCATTTATCTGAGTAAGGGCGTTTGATCATACTACTGATATTAGCTGTGTATGTAAATATCTTTGCATTGATTCCTAATGTCGACATGATCTGACTGAGAATTTCAAGAGCTGAGATATTACCCAGACCTCAACAGTTGTCTTCGATGTGGATTAGGTTAGTTATACAAAGTTCTCAAGTTCAACAATGTCTTCACAAAATTGTATGTTCGTGTATGGTTTTGAGAATGAAAATTAAAGAAAGCATAAAAAAGGTTTAGAAAATTGGTGTGACTCAATGAGTCGAAACCCAACAAAATGGTTGTTCCTTTACTATTACACCCTTATTACTAGGCATGTGATTTTACACTTGAAGGTTAATATTCAAGACATGCAGTTTGTGTTTGACCATTTGTACTCTTCAATCCATTTTATTCAGATGACCGTTATTTGTTGCAAGACTTCCGGAGGATGTAAACTTTGTTTTTCCCCTAGAGTAAACGGGTGAAAAACCAGTATAAATGCGTGGAATCCTTGGCCCACAGATACTTCACCGTTTTTACAGTGCTGAGTCAATGCGTTCCCACTGTGCCACTATTGAATATTAGATGTGAGTATGGATGTTTGGCGAGTCAAAGGTCACTTCCCATAATTGACAGGTAGCAGAGATATTTAGTATGGTAAGGCTAACTCAGTGACACAAACGGAATGCTTCAGAATGTTGCAGTCATTCTCACCAAAATTATTGAACATCTATCTGGATGCCTGTCACTACATTTTCCCTACAAAAGCTCCTTTTGATATGGCTGGCTCTTATACGTTATTAGCTGTCATTCTACTTTCCATAACTGTCAAACAAGCTGAATACATGTGACTATATAGTTCCTTTTCAGGCTTGCTGAACAACTGCGTCACATGGTCAGGATTCATACCATTTGCATCCGTCCTATCTGACAATGCCCAGGGGTCCAGCAGGGGGCAGTGCAAATTGACACTGCCTTTTTGGATGGGTAGTCAGACAAGGGTTCCTCGTCAAGTCATTCTCCAGCACCTCCTTGGCTAGGTTGGGCCTGTGAATTCAATTGTGGTTTTATATTTAGTGAATGTGTAGCCTTAACATGTGTGTATCAAGTATTGGCTTCCATGTTGAATGAGCACTGTGTTAAGAATCAGACCAGCCTATGCGGCACGTTTGAAGTCAGCGCGTGATCAGTCTTCATCCGTCCTGCACATGCTATGGAGTTGCGGGCAAGACAAGGTCACTCTGAAATGACAGATTGAAGGAGAGAAATGTCAGTTAATGTAAATAACACAAAGTTCATTGCTTCTTCTTTAATATCTCACCCTGTCGTGCTAAATCGTTTTTTGAAAAGGCACAAAGCTACATGCACGTTTTAAACAGTCAAATATATGCAAAAGTGTATTTACATATTATGTTAATTTTACTTAAATGAAGTTGTTAGCACAATTGTAGTTTGCGAAGGTGTTTTAAAACTGAAGTGAAATTCTTAGCACGCAACATGTATGTGGATGACAACCACATAATCAACTCTCTCCTTTGTCTGTCCAGGACTCTCAGGAAAAGAACACCAACCCTGTGAAGAGTGAAGAGGCCAAGCTGAAGGCAAAGTACCCCAGCCTGGGCCAGAAACCTGGAGGCTCTGACTTCCTTATGAAGAGGCTACAAAAAGGGGTATGTGGAACCATTGTCCTGGAGAGGCACAGGAAATACCAGCATGTTTAGGTGTTAGCTGGAATAAATACCTACACACGTAGGGCACTATAACATCTGTAAAAGAATAAACTCTATAATTACATTTGACTAGGAAATCCGGTTGAACAGCTCAGTAATGGTGACCTAGTGAAAACAACACTGTTACACAAAGTAGACTCTTACCAGACTACACTATAAGCCTGGAGATGTTATCCAAGGAAAGGGTGCTAAAGGGGTGTAAACCCAGTTCATGTCAGTAGTGCCTCCAAAAATGTCAACCTAAACAACTGAAGTGCTTAGACAGGGCTCCAAAGGTACTCATTTATATGTTCACGGCTCAAAGAATGTATTTCAATCGTGACAGGTTTTTGTCCTGATAGCTAAGCTAACTAGTTAAGTAATTTTGCTGACAACATGATCAGGGAGCAGAATTTAATGGTGACAACCAACAGGAAATGTAAAAATCTATGTTAATATTTTCAGTGGATTTGCTCAATATGTAATGGGGGGGTGTCACTTAACGCTCTATTTCTTAAGAATACTGGCTCATACATTGCCTCTGTTCACATAAGAAATAAATAAACACTTTTTCCTGATCTCTCCTCAAAAATAAATTATCTTAGCCTGTCAATGGGGGATTTGAATGAAGACTCACAGCAGTCCTTTAGTTTATGGTGTGCTGTCAAACAAAGCCTGATGTAAGTCAGTTTTATTATCCAGTGATCATATTTTTGCAAGGAAGTGTGGTGAAGGAAGAATACGGTAGTTCTGGATAGGTTTCTGTGTCCTCTCGCACTGCTTGCGTTAGCTTCTCTGTTGGATGAGCCAGGCTTCGACCTGTTCAATGTTAGAATTTTGCCAACTGATGTAAAAACTTTAATTCATTAAATATATTTAGGATATTAAGTAATGCTGCTGAACTGTACACATGGTCTCCTATGAAGCGGAAAGAACCCAAAGCTGATCTTCGATAGAGAGACGCTTTTCATTGATTTCTTCACATTCCATTTTAATATATCACAAACTTTTAACACAAAGTAGCTGATAATTAAATGAACCATTTAGCCAGCTAAAATGTTTTGTGCATCTGCCAGAGCACCACCATAAAATTGAAAAATGCTTATAGCTATTATTTTCGTTAGTATGTATCTAGAAAAGTCAAAATGTCTCTTTCGTTGCAGTGGTACCCCATTTACAGCATTTTTGAAAAATAAAGCAAACTTTTTTCAAATACAAATAAATCCTTTTCTACAATGTTAGAAAATAGCATAGGAACTGGCCTCTTAAACCAGAGGAGATTAGAGGTGAGGCCTTGTGAGGCTACATACGAACTAACAATTCTCCAGGGAATGCGTTTTATCCAGTGTGAAAACTAAGTGGAACCAAATAACCATGCCTTCTACAAGCGTGTGGGAGGGAGTAAAAAAGTAACATCCAACAGAAGTCTTCGCACTGCAAGGCAGCGTTCCATAGACACTTTTTTAAACTGAATCGTTCACAGACCTCCAATAATTGGGTCTAAATTTGATATGTAATGGATGATAGATTATTGTCCTCAATAAATTCATGACCAGTAATATTTTTAAAGTGAATTGGGTTCTGTTTATCAACCTTTCTGTTGATCAACTTTTTGTGTGAAAATCTGATGTTTTAGATCATATTTCTGTTGAGAGATCGGGGCCCATACTCTACAAATAATCGCAAGGCAGAGCTCAAAATGAACCTTGTGTTTCACTGGCCATTTATTATTATGTAATTTTTTTTACCATTCAAAATATGATTCCACCATAAAACATGAATTATGATACATTGTATTGTTTCTCAATAATAAATCAATTCCTAATAAGAAGTGTAAACAGTCTATTTAATATGAAAAAAAACACCAGGAATGCTTTACTTTAAAGTAGGGCTGGGATAAACGATTATTTTTTAAACGATTAATCTAGCGATTATTTTTTCGATGCATCGATTTATCTAACGATTCGTTTCTTCAGTCCGATTCGATTTCGATTCGATTAGCGATTATCTCCCTATTAATTGACTAATAATAGCAATTTATACATGTAATATAATAAACCAACAGCAAAGAAACACAATAAACAAATTTTCTATGTATCCACCTCAGCTCAGGCTATGCCCTTTGATTAAATATCAACAAGTAGGCTAATTAAATCCTGTGTGTGTAACATAAACGTCACTTGCGCAGTCACGGCATGACAGTGAACACACAGTTACATGCCAGGACTATTAAGGGCGCCAATATTCCATTTATAACCGGAATAGTCCTGGCATGTAACTGCTCACCGTCCCATTGACGACAATCAATGAAGACATAACGTTACAACCGTTTGTTGACTTAGGTTGCATAAGCGTGTCATTTCACACCTTGAGACTATATTACACATAGTAATTAATTACACTGTAGCTTAAAACTTTAGGTGTCGACAACGTATTATAGCCTACTCCATCATAGAGTGGGGAGTTGGAAAAAAACTTACGGTGCTCTGTCATCTGCAGTTGCTCCTGGGTGGCGCCTCTTCTGGGGCCGGTTGCACAAACTGGACGAAAAGATGTTGGTGTTAAATCCTAGGTCGGGCGTAGCTATGTCCGAGGTTGTGAGTGGAATTTACTCCCGTTGCATCAAATAAAAATAAGACTAGTTGTAGCTAAGTTGTATAGTAAGTAATGCGCGTCCGTAAGATCAGAATATTCTTAGTGATATAGTTGCTAGGCAGTGTTATTTCCTTAAAGCTCCACTGTGTATTTCTTTGAGTTGATTCTTAGCAAAAAAAACTTTGTTCTTTCACAAATATGTGCTCATTCATGTGTAATTACTTCCACCTAATAATCAAAGTATTTTCGTAAGTGTAGAATCTTCCATTCACAATACATGCAACCGTGCCCGGTCACCATGTTACGCCTCCATCTTTAAAATACATTAGC
>JACXGM010021967.1:0-16969 GCA_016801145.1 Umbra pygmaea | reverse complement strand
AATAGATGTTTGGTCTATAAATGCTTTGGTATTATTTAGAGGATAATAGAGGTTTGGTCTATAAATGCTTTGGTATTATTTAGAGGATAATATAGGTTTGGTCTATAAATCCGTTGGTATTATTTAGAGGATAATAGAGGTTTGGTCTATAAATGCTTTGGTATTATTTAGAGGATGAGGTCAGAGATTTGGTCTATAAATGCTTTGGTATTATTTAGAGGATGAGGTCAGAGGTTTGGTCTATAAATGCTTTAGTATTATTTAGAGGATGAGGTCCGAGGTTTTGGTCTATAAATGCTTTGGTATTATTTAGAGGATGAGGTCAGAGGTTTGGTCTATAAATGCTTTGGTATTATTTAGAGGATAATAGAGGTTTGGTCTATAAATCCTTTCGTATTATTTAGAGGATGAAGTCAGAGATTTGGTCTATAAATCCTTTGGTATTATTTAGAGGATGAGGTCAGAGGTTTGGTCTATAAATGCTTTGGTATTATTTAGAGGATAATAGAGGTTTGGTCTATAAATCCTTTCGTATTATTTAGAGGATGAAGTCAGAGATTTGGTCTATAAATCCTTTGGTATTATTTAGAGGATGAGGTCAGAGGTTTTGGTCTATAAATGCTTTGGTATTATTTAGAGGATGAGGTCCGAGGTTTTGGTCTATAAATGCCTTATAAGGACCATCTGTCCACTAATGGCGACACACATGGTGATGTTGCACCCGCGCTGCCCGCGGACGTTCACAATGGCCCTTTGGCTGTTGATTTTTCGACCCCGATTTCAGGTTTTTGCCCCGATGTCTGTTTTTTTTGGCCACCAGGGGGCCCCAAATCGAGTGCACAGGTGAATCCACATGGTAGAAGGGGGGCCCCCAAATCAAATTCTGCTTAGGGGCCCCAAAAGGCTCGGGCCGGCACTAATCCTATGCCAAAGACCCCCCCCATGCCTACCTCTGATTGGCTAAGCTCACTTTGTGTGTGTTTGTTTGCGTTCAACATTCACGTTTAAGGTTATGGTTAAGTTCTGTAAAAAAACGTTTTAAAACAAACAATGATTTATTTAAATTAAGAAAGGTATTCTACTGTGTATAATATTATATATAATAGTAAGCAATCTTTCTTACTGTAAAAAGCTCTGGTGACGTTTTTAGAATTTTGCCAGTATCAGAGACTGACTGTATGTAGTCAGCGAGTTCTAATAAAAATGAAAGCAGTAATGAATAGTGTATGATTAATATACTGTAACACCATAAAGACGCGCTGTAGTCAAACCCTGCTCCTTCCCTTGAAAGACGTCAGCTATCTGCACTACGCCATCCAAGGCACAGGAATTCTTCATTTGAGTTGAGAGTAACTGTTTAGACTGTGTGCAAGATTCTGTATATATGAAAAGGTATTTTAAATATACAGTAGGCAGTTTAGATGAGACATTTATAATAATACAAATAATACATTTAAAGGTGCTATATGTAAAACGTATGGAGGACCAAGTCTGACACAATAAGAAATACATATATAAGTAAATAAATGTTCAAAAAATAAATAAGCATACAGTTAATTGCACAATAAATACAGTAAATAAATAAATCTAGGCAGTAATGAAATTATACAATGAGACATTAATGTATATATATCTCTTTTAATTAGTGTCACGCCCAGCCAGTAATCTGAACTGAGAACGGACTCTTAACATATAGGTGTATTTGTGTTTGTATGGCCAGTGCGTATGTACTGTGGTTTTGTTTTATGGTTATGTACTATTTTACAGTTACTTGTGTTGTGGGTTATGTAGCGCCTTCCTCTCTTTCACTTGGGCACTGATTAGGAATCGAGCTATCTAATCACCTAATCACTTTCAGCTGGTTAGCTCGGTTCCTATATCAGGCCAGGTGGGAGAGAGAAGGGCGCGGTTCATTATCATAATGTCACTGGTGGATTATGTGAATACTGTTAAGGGTGAAATGCTGTGAGCTTGGACCGGATCGAAACTACTGCATATATGCGTTGTGAAAAGTGAGTCGCCTTCGTGCGTTTGTTCATGCGTTAATGTCTATATGGTTTAGAGTGTGCGTATTTCCAGGAGGAGTTATATGGATCTCCTATCCTGACGTTGTGCCAGTCACTCAGTTATTCTCAGTAATCGTAGTGTTGACTAGGCTGTACCCTGCAACCAAAGGGCATTGTTTACCCGAGTTCGTGTTCAATAAAACCAGCAACCACCATTTCCACCTGCATTCCTGAGTCCTCCTCTCTCCACACCACTACACCCACGAATCGTGACAATTAGCTTCTTTATTTATTCACCTTTGTAATAATTACCTTATTTATTTATTGTCCGTTATAATTTTCCACTTTATTTATGTATGACTTATTTTAAATGTATGTATTTATGTGTATATTATAATATTTTCTCTGTTTTTTACCTATAATTTTACAAATATTAGGCTACATGAAAATAGCAATAAGAAAAACGATATCACATTTCGCTATTTGAACTCTACTGGACAACTGCTGAGGAAAATAGTTTTTTCAACGTGTGCTCGGTCTTTGGAATGATTATGCATTTTAGGCGCATTTAAATCACTTTTCTTTTAAAAAAATAGCAATAAAGACAGTTTTACAGCTTTATAAGCATGGTCTCTGAATGACGAAGCAGACTGTCGTTATCATCAATATGAAATACAGGAATTTTGGGTTTTCATGAGCTGCATGCCAAAATCATCAGTATTAAAACAATAAATGAACTGAAATATTTCAGTTGGTGTGCAATGAATCTAAAATATATGAAAGTTCAACTTTTATCATTACATTATGGAAAATAATGAACTTTATCACAATATGCTAATTTCTTGAGAATGACCTGTATATGCATAGGGATGAACATTTACAACTATGGGAAGATTTACAACTATGGCCGTCTATGAATAATCTGTCAAGCGCATCATAATGCTCTTAAATGTGGAGGAAGTATCTACTTTTTCACAAGTACGAGCACTTATGCCCAGTATCAGGCCCGATACCAAGTACTGGTATCGCCCATCCCTAAGGCCCTGCTAGTAAAAATATATAAAAATCCATCAAACTCAACAAAGCTGCTCATTATTTGAAAACAAAATCCGTCCTCCTTTCTTTCTCTTTTAAAAAGACTTGACACGGTTGTACAGCACATCTTTGCGTTAAGTTCCAATAAAAGATCTTGCCCAGTGCTGAGAGTCGATCCTGCCCAGTCCTATATTTGCCACCAAAGCTACTTCTTCACCTCCATCTGCCATTCTACTAAAAGTAAAAACTCTAATAATCTAAAAATTGAAAGGTTAAAGAAATCGGAAAAGGGTGTAAGCTAAGCTAGATTTTGTTCGGATGGCAAACTTTTTTACATTTTTTGGTTGAACTACCTCTCCTATCAGCAACATAAATTATGCTGATGTAAGGCTAGGCCTACTGCAGAAAGGCTTTACTTGGTCAAAGAACACACCCAACATGGTAAAGTCCCTAGTCTACCCGGAGACAACACAGATGAAAAAATCTTATTGGACAAAAGCTTTCATTTATATGAGCTGCGCTGAAAGCAAGGCAACTGAAAAGAGCGTATTGTAGCAATGAAATTACCTTATAGAATAATTTAAATTAACTTTGTAAAATATATATTGTTAATGAAAACATATATTCAAGAATAATATATGTTAAAAATATATTCTGACTATCTTTGGGCCTGCAGAGAAGGCTTTGCAGGCCCTGACGGCCCACCACTGGTTATAACACTATACAGCTCGACCCCTTTTGCACCACTTAATCAAGTGACATCTGTAGCTGGCCAAGCGTAATTCATCCGTGACCATAATAGGCATACATTTTGTTTCCATTAATTATAATAATATTTTGTACAAGTAAAGTATATAAGTAAATCTGTTCCAAGATATTTCAATTACTACAAAAAAAAACTTAAATTGGTCCATATTATCCCACCTATTAAATCCCCTCATCATCCCAGTTTGACTTAATGTCATCCAACCTGAACCCCCCTTGAGAGACCAGGGGCCTCATTTTACACCGTTTTCCCTTTATAAATCACAATCAACTCTAAATGTGGCGCAGCTTTTGCGGCTGCATGTCACGCCCATATTTGCCCATAAATAGTCAGTGAAACGCCCTGAAATTAATATTCATTGATTGAGAAATCATGGCAAACACAGAGAGGAAAACCAAAAAAAGTTATTGTTGGCGAGGTGTAAATGAGGAGAAAAATGTTGTTTGGAGGGCACAGTTTGGCCATTACTAATGCCAAAAAGGCGTTGGAGTGGCAAAAGTTTACAGACACTGAATGCCGCAGCCTGAGAGTCAGACCATGACCGAAATAAAAAAAGTGGTCAGACATCAAAGTCGATGCCAAAAAATGGTTGGGGGAAGATTAGTTAAATTAGTGAGCAACATGTCTGCATCATAAATTATTTGGACATTGATGGAATGAAAATGCTTACGATTAATGACAGCATTTTCTTTCTCATTCGGTGCCCTTATGGCAACATGAGTGCAGTCAATAGCACTGATACATTTGGGAAACCGGACATAGCTGCAAATTGTGCTTTGTTTGCCTGTTCACCCGCGGTGTACAGAAACTTCATGTAGGCTAATTATGCGACAAGCCTATTATACATAACGTGTCTGGCACAACCCGGCTAAAGGTTGGCTGAGATAACAATGACTTGTCAGCAAATTCCCTCTGGAAAGTGCCAGTCGCCAGAAATCCTGTTATTATGAAAGGCGCCACAAAAAAAATGCACTAGGCTATTATTATTATCTTCTAACAGCGCAAGATCAGCCATTGTGCGTCATTACACATTGTGATGAAATTGCTTTTTATAACCATCCATTTGATTGTATCTGATAATCTACAGATGTCGGTATGAATCTAATTGTAAATGGGAAATAGTTCTGCGTAAACTAAATTTTTTGCACCTTTCAAAATGGTTAACCCTTTCGGGGCCATTGATGCTCTAGAGCGTCAAAAGCTCTATATCTCAACTAAAAGAAAAAACATTTAGTGGTGGCTCATTCCTGTGGGTTAAAAACAGTCAGAGTTATGGTGCCTCAAAGACGGTCATGTTTTTTAGGCGGTCGCCTATTTTACTAAACACATTACAGACAGGATGTAGGAAGTGAAAATGACAAAATAACAACTCTGTATTGATGTAGGACATCATCCTGCACAACACCAACACTTTTAAAAAGTGAAAAAATAATGGGATTTTAAAAAACGTATAGAAATATAGTAAGAAATGGAAGCAGCATTTTGATGTTTACTTGTTTACATGGCCTCCAAACTTTGCACAATGGTCCAGAACCCCTGGGGGCTTGACAATAAGCAATAAAAAAACTTGTTCATTATGGTTTACATGCTTTTACACATAAAAAACAACAAAAAATACATACCTTCTTAGTTTGTTGGGGATAAAACATAAAATTTAATGACCTAGGATGTTGGATTTCATTCATCCATGTTGTAGCCATGGGTCTGCTGAGTCCAGAACCATAAGGCACTTCACTATAGGAGAAGGACCTTTCTAGAGACCAAAAAGTCAACTTTGTGCCTAAAACCCCTTAGACCTTGAAAGGTTAAGACATGCGTCACGATGGAACACATTTAAAAATGAAACGAACTAAACGCATATAAATGAACATCATGATTCTGTAGCTGATGACGACATACACTATGAAAACAACTTTACCCAATGGACAATAATGACTATTTATATATCTATCTACCTATCTATTTGACTTTCTGCTCCGCCAGACAGAGACATCGACAAGAATATCAGTTTTAAACATGATTTTGTTCTGTTTACCGTATTATTTGAGGATGAATTACATAACATGCCAATAAAATTACAGAACATATTTGAGTGTTCTTTTTGCAAATGTGTCTTTATTTGCATTTACATTGGCTACAATCTTGTTTTATTTTATTTGTATTTCACCACCAGCTGTTGATTGTGAGAAAGGCTTTGTGAAATGTTCATATTATTAATAAGAGGCAGTATTCTCATTTCGTTTAGCTACACGATGGTCTGCAGTTTCAGACAGTTTCACGTGTTTCATCATCTGCCGGCGGTGTCGCCATTTCTCATTTCACCCGTTTTTGTGCGTACTCATGGGTCAGAGTTGCTGTGAAGGACCGGACATTTTCCTGTCAAATTTGCTTTTTATAAATCCCAATTATTGTGTAGAGAGCGGCGTACGCCTTCTTTTTTCTAAAGGTAACACAGAGCACCATGCATAGTTTAGACGCAATTAAACCCCTAAATGCATTCTCCATGACCCACCTATATTTGAATAAAATTATCACACCATGGTTATTTGTATGGTTAAATCCTAAATATCTTAATGTCCATATTTTCTTTTATTAATTTTAATAATACACTCACCTAAAGGATTATTAGGAACACCCGTTCAATTTCTCATTAATGCAATTATCTACTCAACCAATCACATGGCAGTTGCTTCAATGCATTTACGGGTGTGGTCCTGGTCAAGACAATCTCCTAAACTCCAAACTGAATGTCAGAATGGGAAAGACAGGTGATCTAAGCAATTTTGAGCATGGCATGGTTGTTGGTGCCAGACGCACTGGTCTGAGTATTTCATAATCTGTTCAGTTACTGGGATTTTCACGCATAACCATTTCTATGGTTTACAAAGAATGATGTGAAAAGGGAAACACATCCAGTATGCGGCAGTCCTGTGGGCGAAAATGCCTTGTTGATGCTAGAGGTCAGAGGAGAATGGGCCGACTGCTTCAAGCTGATAGAAGAGCAACTTTGACTGAAATAACCACCCGTTACAACCGAGGTATGCAGCAAAGCATTTGTGAAGCCATAACACGAACAACCTTGAGGCGGGTGGGCGACAACAGCAGAAGACCCCACTGGGTACCACTCATCTCCTCTACAAATAGGAGGAAGAGGCTACAATTTGCAAGAGCTCACCAAAATTGGACAGTTGAAGACTGGAAAAATGTTGCCTGGTCTGATGATTCTCGATTTCTGTTGAGACAGTCAGATAGTAGAGTCAGAATTTTGGCGTAAACAGTATGAGAACATGGATCCATCATGCCTCGTTACCACTGTACAGGCTGGTGGTGGTGGTGTAATGGTGTGGGGGATGTTTTCTTGGCACACTTTAGGCCCCTTAGTGCCAATTGGGCATTGTTAAAATGCAACAGCCTACCTGAGCATTGTTCCTGACCATGTCCATTCATTCATGGCCACCGTGTACCCATCCTCTAATGGCTATTTCCAGCAGGATAATGCACCATGTCACAAAGCTCAAATCATTTCAAATTGGTTTCTTGAACATGACAATGAGTTCACTGTACAAAAATGGCCCCCACAGTCACCAGATCTCAACCCAATAGAGCATCTTTGGGATGTGGTGGAACGGGAGCTTCGTGCCCTGGATGTGCATCCCACAAATCTTTATCAACTGCAAGATGCTATCCTATCAATATGGGCCAACATTTCTAAAGAATGTTTTCAGCACCTTGTTGAATCAATGCCACGTAGAATTAAGGCAGTTCTGAAGGCAAAAGCGGGTCAAACACAGTATTAGTATGGTGTTCTTAATAATCCTTTAGGTGAGTATATATTCAGTTTATTCTCACTATTAGTATCTCCTATTAAATTATCATTAATATTAGGGATGCACCGATACCAGTATCGGTATTGGGCCTGATACCGATACCAAGCTCATGTACTTGGTATCCCCCCGATACCAAAGACCGATACCTCACGTGACGTAACTGACAGAAAGTGTTTGTGCACAGAGACAGCGGTGGCACCAGCAGACACAATGTCAGCCTCAGCGGTGTAGAGATAACCCACACATTGTGAACTTCATGCTTTGTTCTGCATTAATATCAAAAGGAGGTGCGAAACCCAGTATGTATAATACCAGTAACCTGTTTAAACATCTGAAGTTAAAACATGAAAATTAGCACTGAGAATTTGTATAGGTATCGGTATTGGTGAGTACCAGATAATACGGTACTCGTACTATATCGGTATCATACTCGGTCCTTAAAAAATGGTATCGGTGCATTCCTAATAATATATTTCATCCAGATTATTGTTAGGTTAACTATTGGTATGATTATTCCTGTATTGTTCTCTATTCAATTAATCCCGCGTGATGAATGTGGGATCCATCCACACACACATCCACATACTCATACCAATACACCTCCCACTTCGTCTTCAGTAACAACAATAAAAACCAGTGTTTGTAATAATATAGTAGCTTGTGTTAATTGTGAGACTTTGTGAGTATTTTATAATTCACAAGGGAATCCTCACTATTACCCAGAATGCTTTGTTTGCAAGTTGAATATGCTTTGTTGCAAGTTGTCTTAATTGACTACTTTTTTGTGATATAAAGCATATTTAATAATCTTTCATTTTCCAACCCATTCCAATCTGTAAGCATAAAAATCTGTGAGGATATAGTCCACCCATTACTTAGGTGGTTGTTCCAATTTACATAGTGTAGTAATAATATTAAAAACAAATAGCTCTAACTTCAGATGCTCCAGTCTCCAGGTTGGATCCTCCAGTCCAGCAGAGAGCAGTGTGACTCCTGAGTCTCCTGGGTGATTGTAGCTCAGATCCAGCTCTTTCAGGTGGAAGGGGTTTAACCTCAGAGCTGCGACCAGAGAAGCACAGCCTTCCTCTGTGACCAGACAGCCTGAAAGTCTGGAGAAAGTTTATCATAATTTCACAAAATGTTACAGAAAATTAATTGATAGAAACTGACCAAGATGAGTCAATAAGAAAAATCAGTGTGGTTTTGGGAGAAATTGGTTATATATGCATCCGAAAGGAGACAGTGGAATGATCATAAACTGGGAGAGGTGAAGGATTGGATGGAATGAAGATTAATTTACATGTCTGATAAACCTGGAAGTGCATCATTGAAAAAAGCAGCTAAATAGTGTCCTCTTTTGTTAGTTTGCATTTCTGTTGTATTGTAATCATGCTGTCACTTTGTTGTATTTAAATCAAGAAGTTAATATATTACACACCTTAGAGTCTCCAGTCTACACTGTGGGTCCTCCAGTAAAGTACATATATTACTCACCTCAGAGTCTCCAGTCTACACTGTGGGTCCTCTAGTAAAGAAAATATATTACTCACCTCAGAGTCTCCAGTCTATATTGTGGGTCCTTCAGTAAAGTAAATATATTACACACCTCAAAAGTCTCCAATTAACACTGTGGGTCCTCCAGTAAAGTACATATATTACTTACCTCAGAGAATCCAGTCTACAATGTGGGTCCTCCAGTAAAGTACATATATTACTCACCTCAGAGAATCCAGTCTACAATGTGGGTCCTCCAGTAAAGAAAATATATTACACACCTCAGAGTCTCCAGTCTAAACTGTGGGTCCTCCAGTAAAGTAAATATATTACACACCTCAGAGTCTCCAGTCTACAATGTGGGTCCTCCAGTACAGAAAATATATTACACACCTCAAGAGTCTCCAGTCTAAACTGTGGGTCCTCCAGTAAAGTAAATATATTACACACCTCAGAGTCTCCAGTCTACACTCTGGGTCCTTCAGTAGAGCAGAGATCTTCTTCACCCCTGCATCCTTCAGGTCATTGTTACTCAGATCCAGCTCTTTCAGGTTTGAGGGGTTTGACTTCAGAGCTGAGACCAGAGCAGCACAGCCTTTCTCTGTGAATCCACAGCCTGACAGTCTGGAGAACAATGACCAGTTTCTTGATTGTACAAACTGACAAAACAAGTGTTACTGTAATGTTTGAATTACGTCTCTACACACAGAAAAATTATGGGTTAAAAATAACCCAACTTGGGTTGTTTTTAACCCAACCGCTGGATCAATATTGCACCAGACCAACAGTAGTTAATTTGACCCAGAAAGATGTGTTGGTCATTTTTAACCCAACCGATGAGTTAAATAGTGTACCTAAATACTGGGTCAAATTAAATACAACTCTGGGTTGTTTCAACTACATATTTGTTATATATTGTAACCAAATGCTGGGTCAAATTAAATACAATTCTGGGTTGATTCAACTACATATTTGTTATATAATGTACCCAAATGCTGGGTCATATTAAATACAATTCTGGGTTGATTCAACTACATATTTGTTATATAATGTACCCAAATGCTGGGTCAAATTAAATACAATTCTGTGTTGATTCAACTACATATTTGTTATATAATGAACCCAAATGCTGGGTCAAATTAAATACAATTCTGGGTTGATTCAACTACATATTTGTTATATAATGTACCCAAATGCTGGGTCAAATTAAATACAATTCTGGGTTGATTCAACTACATATTTGTTATATAATGAACCCAAATGCTGGGTCAAATTAAATACAATTCTGGCTTGATTCAATTACATATTTGTTATATAATGAACCCAAATGCTGGGTCAAATTAAATACAATTCTGGCTTGATTCAACTACATATTTGTTATATAATGAACCCAAATGCTGGGTCAAATTAAATACAATTCTGGGTTTTGTGCAATACCCCCCAGGGGTCCGTTCTTCGTACATCGGTAACTCAGTTAGCTGAATTTGATTATAGACGATTTGGCATGATCTTGGATTGTTTGGTTCTTCAACGTTCATCCTGGGGGGTATTGCACAAAACCAAGATAAGGAATTAAGCCGGGATATTCAAGTTATCCTGGATAAATTTAGCCTTCATTTGGTTGCACAAAAGCTGCTAGAAGTATATGGAATCAGATTTGTGCCAATAATATCAAACAAAACTTTTAGAATATCAAACAAAAATGACTCACTCAATAAAAAAATATTCATCTCAAAAGCAAAACTTAAAATTTGCTAACAAAACATTTTTGTAGTTGTAAACTATTGGTCTTTTATTTTTTTGATAACTTGTAATTTTGTTTACAGTTCATCCAAATTCTTTCACAATGATCCGTCTTTTGCTCTCTGTATCACGTTTGCAGTTTCGATCCCAGGTTTCTCGTTTACGCTTCCAAACTTTTTGATTGCAATTCTGGCACAAACCTCTTGCGGGGGTGGGCCTTACAAGGGTGCATCCCCATTGGCTAAAGAGGTTTTAAGCGATAGTTCCTTGCCCCGGAAGTTGTTTTAATTAACAAGCATTGCTCATCACTATTGCTGTCACAAGTAAATCCAACCATTGCAGTTGTTTAGATGGTTTGAAATTATTCAAGAAAAACTGTGATTTCAATGAAGTCAGTGATGAGGGCAATTTTTCGTTCTTCTTTTCGTTCTAAATAAAGGCACTATTTGCCGTACTCTCAGAAGTGTGTGTATGGAACTGAAGTAAGTAATTAAGCCCCTGTAAGTAATTTCTAAATAACATTTGCACACTGTTAAGAATTAAGGCACTTACCAGCCTGCAAAATGTTTTTATATTTGATCTTGACTTGTTGCCAGGTTCATTTGCCCAGTCATGTTTGTTCTGTATGAATTTGACATAAATTTAGGATTAGACATAGTTTATAGAGATATGTGCATATGGTTGTAAAACATATTATGTATATTTTAAGTTGATCATCACAGCCAATCGTCACATTTACTGTAAATTAAGTCACATTTGCATATCTCCCAGCATGCTTTCCTAAGGAAATGCGGCAGATACCAACTTCTTAGTATTTACAGCTTTCGTACCACACTGACAGTTACAAAAAAAATATTTTTACAAATTAGAATATCAAACTGATAGAACATCCTGCATTGATGGAATATTAAGACATTTTTACAAGATTAGCTAAACTACATAGCCTGGAACACTCTTGTCAGTAATGGTTGCAATAAAATACACCATTTACAGTTTGTATTAGGTTTGAAAAGTAAATATTAATATTATAATTTAATAATCAAACAAAGTAATTGATACATTAATGCATAAAGCAGACCATATATTAAAACAAACAATTCTTTAAAAGTGCAGAAAAGCATGCTGGGAAATGTCAACACGAGCAAATATGGTGTAACCTACAAAATATGCTTTGAGTCAAGAGGAAATCTTTAGGTTTGCACTTCCCAGGCAATTTGAATTTTGTCTACATTAAAAATAATAGGTTATACAATAATTTATTTTAAATTGCAAAGTAGGCTTATTAATAATACATTTCATTTATATAGTGCTTCACATGGTAGGCTACTCAAAGACACTTTACAGTATAACCAGCACATTTAGAACATAAAGAGATACAGCAATGAAACCAACACATTAAACAATCATATCGAAAGCAATTAAAACAGAGTGTACAATTTTGTAAAAATGTGGAGTGGCTAGTAGGTAGATATATTTAAATCCTAACAGCAGCCGTATTTCCTTTTTTTGCATATTCTATGCTTCACCTCCTCGCAGGGGTGGCACCACAGGTCCAAAAGTGGTGGGGCAAAAATTGTGACATATCGGGAACTTTCTTGCAGATCAGTCTGACGTTTTCCTGAACTTGAAGGTAAAAGTATGTGTCCTAATTGTATGCTTTGCTGATGAAAGATAACTGTTATCATTCACATACATTTGAGTAACTTAGTCAACATTTATCCAAATAGACAATTTATGTAACAATAATATTTACAGTACATGCCTTCTCGATTGGCATCGGTGCTATAGATTTGATTGTTTTTCTCTTTGAGTCATGTTAATCAAAAACCTATTGAAACTACTACAAACCTTAGTTATAATTCTGAATCACAAAAGCCAAAAACAGCAACTGCAAAAAACAACATTGTAGTATAAAACAACAGAGCAGACAATATGTATAAAAAATACAGATTTTAGCTCTATGTGGTAAGCAGCACACTTAAAAAGAAACCAACATAGAAAGACAAAGACATGATTAATGGGTCGACTTCTGAATGCAACATAACAGGGAGGAGAGTAAACATGGAATGCTCCTAAAGCTTAGTTCCATATAAATGCACGGGTAATTCGTTGTTTTGTCGTTAGTGAAAAACAATATTGACCTTGTAGTTGAAAAAGGAGCCTCATATGAAATAATACAAAAATAAAAAAGCGGAAAAGTCACGTGAGGTCTCGCGTGGGTAGTTGTTTCCGGTGTTACAATGTTTCACTTGAGAGTTTACGTCAGTTAAGTTTAGATTATTTAGACTGATATATTGAATGAAAACCCTCGTTATTATTTGAATAGATATTGCTATGAGCTAAAAGGCATGCTTTTCATTGAAATTAGAACTTTATGACATTCCCTCCTATGGAGTCTGTTCATTTGCATAAGGAGATCTACACTTTTTCACTGGCAAAATGGCAGCCAGCAGAGACACACTGTTAAGGTGAGTTGTACAAAACCTCTTTTTAGTAAACTCTGCGTACACAAACAATGTTCTCAATGCTCGAGTTCATGTGTACAGCCCATGGTAATACTTTGAGCAAAGTATTATGTTGTGCCGAGCCTTTCTTAGTGTTTTAAAGATAGTGATTTTGATGCTATCATAGTAGTGCCCCTGTCACTCCCATTCAAAGGCGATTCGACCGAAACCAAAACAAGTGGTGTTTCCGTCCTAATTATGCTTTTAAACAAAAGTTTGACTCTGTAACGCCCAGCCCAGGGAGGGCTGGCATTTATGAAATATCTTGAAGTGAGAGATGGACTCCTGTGTATGTTTGGTTATTTCATGTGTATATTGTTGTCATTTGTTAGGTTTAGGTTAGGAAAGTCGGGTAACTTCTGGATCGGTAAGATTAATGATTATGTACAGTCGTGTGTGATTAGGTAGTTAGCATTTGTTATATAAACAGCCAAGACTAGAGAGAGGGCGTTGGGCATTGTGTTCTCTTCGAACCTGTTACGTGAGTGATCCTCTTCAAATGTGCCTTAGGTTTCATTATGTTTAATGTGTCAAGAAGCTGTCCGCGATTACATTGTGTGTGTTAATGTTCTGTTAATGGTATTAGAGAGAAGGTGTGCTGGTAGTAACTAGGGGTGGCACGGTTCACAAAACCCACGGTTCGGTTTTAGAGACACGGTTTTTGGTTCTGTATGGTTCTTGTTGTTATTTTTTCTTTTAATCTTAACACTCCAGAAATATACTCCACCATATGATATATATCTTAATTATCCACAATTTAGGATACAGTCTTAAAAGAAAGTTATATCATTTCAGAATTTGAAATATTAGAGAATAACAATTAAAATAACTTGCATTTATCAAACCTCTAACTTCAGTGTAGCTCGTACAAAAATACACGTGACGTGACCTTGCAGCACTCCACACTCCACCGTTGAGGAGCAATCTGCTCCGCTCGCGGCATCTCAAAATCTGACGAAAACCTTTTAAACTGACCTTTGTCGATCTGAAATGAAGACAGATTCAGCAACTGCATGGCCCATGTCTCGTTTAAAATGTTTTCATAAACACGTTTGGGTGAATTATTATTGTATAATATGAGATCGTAGTCAGAACGCCATTAGAGTCTGTTTTGAAATTTGGGAGCAGCCAGCTGCCAGACCCACGTAACGCGTTTGTCCATTCAGCAGCCATGTGTTGCTTTGTCACGCTCATCCGTCACGTGTTGAAAGTTTTCATAATGGCAGTAAGTGGTTTGTGCACATTAGCAGTGTACAGACAAACCATGCGACCCACACGCGCACCGAACCGAGACAAGCGAACCGAACGGTTTGGATGGTTTTTCATGAACCGTAGTAACCTTATGTACTACATCATCCGTGCTGCTTCAAGAGCACGTTGCAGCTTTAGTTTGGGTGCTGCTTTCTTTATGCCTTGTCCTTATTTGTTCTGAAATATTAAACTGTTATGGAATACAACCATCATCCTGCATTCGGGTCTCCCTCTCTCATCTACCACTCTCAACGTGACAGACTCTGGTACATTAATAAAAGACTGTAGGTTGCATTTTGGTGAGAGTTATGCTTTAAGGAGACTGACATACCTTGTTTTTTCCCCAAAAAAATTGCTATATGGTTTTGGACTCAACATGGCTACAACATAGATGATTGAAATTCAACATCCTGGGTCATTGCATTTTGTTTTATTAAATATTTATCCCAAAAAACTAAACTACAATGGTTACATTGTAACCATGATGAATAAGGCTTTTTAATGCATATTGTCAAGCCCCCCAGGGCTCCTGGACCAGGGTGCAAAGTTTGGAGGCCATACCAACAAGTGAACATCAAAATGCTGCTATAAACATCATTGCAGAGTTGTCATTTTGTAATTTTCACTTCCTACCAGGCGCGGTTCTATCGGTGGGGGGGGGGGCACACACATTCGCCTGGCAACACTATATTGTGTCCGCAACACAAAGTCTAATTCTACCTTTCCAAACAATAGCGCTCGTAATTCATGAAAATAATAATTGTTGATAATTTGCATAGATAGTTGGTGGCTCTATGTTCATGTATTGCTGAAATTAGTCTGTTTTTGGATGCTAGCGAATGTTTTTCAAATGTATAATGTTTTCACGAGACACTGAAAATATATTAAATCAAATTCTGTGTACAACATATTCATTATTGTTTTTAATGAAACGTTGTATTTGAAAACATGTTAAATTTTTTGCAATTAATTCACGATGGTTATTGCAATGAATTAAAACCAGCACTATTATTTTGAATGGTTTTGATTTTTAAACACATTTTGATTTTTATATAGACTATATTGGGAAGTCATATTGTTTTTGGACAATATTACTACTCAGTAGGATGATATATGAGAGCTAGTCAGCTCCCTGCATTTTACACAGTTTTTGGAACAGTTTAAACATACACGCCCACAAGCAGCCAGCGAAGAGCGATCCAGGCGTTTGCACGCAAATTTCAAAATGGCAAGTGGACAGGGCCCGTTAGAGGGTTAAAAGTGTTGGGGTGGCGCCACACCACTTTGAAAAGTACTGGGGCAAATGCCAGCTCGCCACACATCTGCCGGCGGCTCTGCCTCCTCGTAACTTTCAATAACAGGTTGCTGCTCAGTGGGTGAAAAATATACTGCATGCGTCTTCTCGATCGCTGCATCAGTAAATCTGTGATTGATACAGTGGTCTATTTAAGTAAGCCGTGAATGTGCACTTATCGCGAATATCTACATCTGGCTTGACATAGCTTTACCTTTTCATCCTGCCTCGGCAAACTTGCAACTGATTAAGCCGCAATGAGCGGATCACACTCAAGTCAAGCTGCGCTTTTTCAGTAATCCTGGATTTGTTTATACTAGTTTTGTGCAATACCCCCCTGGAATTGATGTCATAGCAACAGGTGCGTAAGCTGAAACCTGCTCGGGGGCAGGTTTATTTCATGTAAACAGGACAGATTGTGTCAACCGAAATGAGATTCACAGCCCTATAACGAAGTATATTTAAATTATACTACAGTTACTATTGTACTTCTAGTAGCTATACTTATGTTTAACCATAAATGAATATTTAATATATTTAAGTATATTTGAAGTATCCTTTCAAAATATACATGGGTCAATATCACTGTAGGTTGCCTTTTACCATGGCAATACTCACACATTTTGGATTTAATTTAACATTCACTTTATGTCATGTCATAAATAGTAGACACTCAAGTACTATAATAAATATATTATCTGAGCTCCCACACATTTTTTTTGATAATTATGGGCCATATTTCAGAGCATAAACCATAAGATATGTCCACCCTGACATGGACATATATTTTACTGTTAAATACATTTTCATTGCAATTGTAACGTTTCCCAGTTTCCCTTCCCTGGATACTGCCACTTCCTTGGTCTATGCTGCTCAGAACTACGATTCCCAGTCACCAGTTCTACTTCCTGTGGACTACAGCTTCCCTAGTCATGCCTCCTCAGAACTACATTTCCCATACCCGGACTCTGTAACATTTCCTGTTCCCTTTCACAGTACTACAGCTTCCTTAGTCATGCCTCCTCAGAACTACAGTTCCCATACCCGGA
>JACXGM010021966.1:0-16972 GCA_016801145.1 Umbra pygmaea | reverse complement strand
TGATGACAGGTTAGCCCGTCCATATTGCATACTTGGTGTGGCTCGGAGAGTTCAGACTAGCTACCTGACAGGTCCAGAGTTTCACGCCCGCGAGGCCCTGTGTTGAACTTGCTTCGCTAACACATAAAACATATGGAGTCAGATTTATAGATATTATATATCTACGAGGCAATTAAGATCAATAAGATCATTCTCCACGATTTCTATTGAGCTATTATCTACCTGTTTAATCCATAACATTGCCACTAAGGGAAAAGGAAATATAACAATGACTAATGTATTAATTTATTGTGCATATTAATGGTATTCTCTCAAATTCCCTTAACTACATAGTTGCGTGAATGCCGGGGAGGGTGTCTTCCGGTTTCGCTCCCAGAGTCCTCTGCTACTGGGCTGCTCCCAGAGTCCACTGCTACTGAGCTGCTCCCAGAGTCCTCTGCTACTGAGCTCCTCCCAGAGTCCTCTGCTACTGAGCTGCTCCCAGAGTCCACTGCTACTGAGCTGCTCCCAGAGTCCACTGCTACTGAGCTGCTCCCAGAGTCCTCTGCTACTGAGCTTCTCCCAGAGTCCTGTGCTACTGAGCTGCTCCCAGAGTCCACTGCTACTGAGCTGCTCCCAGAGTCCTCTGCTACTGAGCTGCTCCCAGAGTCCACTGCTACTGGGCTGCTCCCAGAGTCCACTGCAACTGGGCTGCTCCCAGAGTCCTCTGCAACTGCTGCGGAGATGCCCAGGCCTGCTACCACTGTTGAGTTGTACCAGCCTACTACCGCCGCAGAGCTGCATGGGCCTGCTATAACCGCTGAGCTACAAGGGTCTGCTACTGCCACGTTGCCACCACCGGGTCTGCCACACCACCACCACTGGGGTCTGCCACATCACCACCACCGGGGTCTGCCACGTCCCCACCACTGGGGTCTGCCACATCGTCACCACTGCAGTTTGCCAGATTGCCACCACCAGGGCCTGCTACGTCACCACCGGTGTCTGCTATGGCTGCTGGTGCACCACCTTCTGGACACTAGTTATAAAGCTTGTTACTCTGGTTTATCATCTTCTGATCAAGAATGGTTGATTAGTTAATTAAGTCTGGTCACCAGTTGGAAATTAGTAATTATGTAGACTCTATAGCTTCAGTGTTCCAGAGGGTAGTCGAGCATCATTGTGAGTTTATATTCCTGTCTAAGTGGATACTATTCACTGTCAGCTGTGTACAAGTCCTGATGTTCCTCTTCTCCACCTGGTAGAATGTTTATTTACTCTGAGTCTTCTTTAATGTTGAGGTATACCTTATTCTTTTTAGTGTGACTATCCGTGTCTCACTAGGTTAAGGTGCATTTAAATATTTAAAAATCTATGTACAGTGCATCCTGAAAATATTCATAGCGCTTCAGTTTTTTCACACTTTGTTATGTTAGACCCTTATTCCAAAATGGATTAAATTCATTATTTCCCTCAAAATTCTACAAACACTACCCTATAATGACAATGTGAAAGAAGTGTGTTTGAAATCTTAGAAAAGGTATTCAAAATAAAAGAATTAAAAAGTACATAAGTATACACAGCCCTTGCCATGACACTCATAATTGAGCTCAGGTGCATCTTGTTTCCACTGATCATCATTAAGATGTTTCCACAACCTGATTGGAGTCCACCTGTGGTAAATTAAGTTGATTTACAGGCGGGGTTCTGTCATGACTCCACCTGCTCTTCCCTTCCGTTGATCATCGTTCCTGGTATACTGATCACCGGTCTGAGCACACCACCCCAGTAACCAGAATCACACTATCTAAATGCACTCTGATCTATCCAGTGCACCTGCACTTCATCACCTAATCACCACCTCTAAATAATGCCCGGTGATGCAGCACACGTTGTCTTGTTAATTGTGAGATATATAGTAAACATCTTCTTCTGAAATATAAGTAAACTACAATTTTGTTGCCTACATGTGCCTCCAGTTTTCTTCATGCCAAGACGCAACCCACACATCGCACTTTAGCAGTTTACAATACATACAACTATGGAAATAGAAAATAAGTTCACGTTCTATTTTAAACAACACAATACAAATGTGTTGACTTAGACAGAGTTCAGAAATCAATATTAGATGGAATAATAATAATTGTATAATATATATATTTGACATTTTGTCATTTAGCAGATGCTCTAATCCAGAGTGATTTACAGTAAGTATAGGGATATCCCCCCAGGAGAAACTTAGGGTAGAGTGCCTTTCTCAAGGATACAATGACATTTGACACAGTCAGTAATCCAACCGGCAACCTTCTGACTCGGACTGAGCCTTTAGTCCCATAATAATTGTCTTTCATGCATCTTGGCATGCTCTCCACTAGTCTTTCACATTGATATTGGGTGACTATGACACTCCAGGTGCAGAAATTCAAGCAGCTCAGCTTTGATGGCTTGTGACCATCCATCTTCCTCTTGATCACATTCCAGAGGTTTTCAATGGGGTTGATTTAAAAGAACTTGCAGTGGTGTCTTAATTTTTTCATTTGAGATGAACAGGAATATACTTTTGAACATATATTGCAATATGTACATTTTCAAATCATATTTCGGTAAAATTGGTGTCCAGTCCAGATTTACTATTTTGGAAGGATTTAACTCATGGATTATGTAACATATTACTTTAAATATTTAAACAAATGAAAATGTCACTATATTGGGAACCTTAACCTAAAATTTTCTTACACAGCGTTTGGAGAATAACTGCTACCTAGTGCTGTCTGTATCTCTGAATGAGATTTCTACACTTCTTGACTGGTAGTTTGGTACACTCTTCTTGAGCAAACTGCTTCAGTTCTCTCAGGTTTGATGTGTGCCTTTTCCCAACTGTGAGTTTCAGCTCGTCCACAGATGTACAGTATGATGGGAATTTATTTAGGACTCATGGAAGGTCACCTTGGAACAATACATTGTTTTCTTCTCATCCATACTTGAGGGCTTTTTGAGGTTTGTTTTGGAACATTATCCTGCTGGGGGACCCATGACCTGCGACTGAGACACAGCTTTCTGACACTGGATGGTAGATTTTGCTCCAAAATGCGTCTTCTGATTTCATTTAGCCCTGGACATATTCAATGCACCTAGTGCCAGAGGCAGCAAAGTAACCCCAAAACACCCCTAAGCGTCCTCTGTGTTACGGTAGGAATGGTGGTTTTACTTTGAAAGCTTTTTAGTTTTTCATTTAAACATGAGTTCTGACTTATTTTGTATTTTATTTTTGTGATGTTTCCCCCATCACAGATAAGGTAGATATAGTGTTTTACAGTTTAAAACTTTTTTACATTTGACTGTTGTTTACATTATACTGTTACATTACAGAATAATGCATACAGCACATTATGC
This sequence comes from Umbra pygmaea, assembly GCA_016801145.1. Lineage (NCBI taxonomy): Eukaryota > Metazoa > Chordata > Actinopteri > Esociformes > Umbridae > Umbra > Umbra pygmaea. Next base: position 13,600 of record JACXGM010021966.1, on the reverse strand, counting down.
AGTACATATACTGTAGATGTATATATATATATATATATATATATATATATATATATATATACAGTGCCTTGCGAAAGTATTCGGCCCCCTTGAACATTTTGACCTTTTGCCACATTTCAGGCTTCAAACATAAAGATATAAAACTGTCATATTTTGTGAAGAAGCAACAACAAGTGGGACACAATCATGAAGTGTAACAAAATTTATTGGATATTTCAAACTTTTTAAACAAATAAAAAACTGACCAATTGGGCGAGCAAAACTATTCAGCCCCTTTACTTTCAGTGCAGCAAACTCTCTCCAGAAGTTCAGTGAGGATCTCTGAATGATCCAATGTTGACCTAAATGACTAATGATGATAAATAGAATCAAGTCTCCGTATAAATGCACCTGCTCTGTGATAGTCTCAGAGGTCCGTTAAAAGCACAGAGAGCATCATGAAGAACAAGGAACACACCAGGCAGGTCCGAGATACTGTTGTGGAGATGTTTAAAGCCGGATTTGGATACAGAAACATTTCTTAAGCTTTAAACATCCCAAGGAGCACTGTGCAAGCGATAATATTGAAATGGAAGGAGTATCAGACCACTGCAAATCTACCAAGACCCGGCCGTCTCTCTAAACTTTCAGCTCATACAAGGAGAAGACTGATCAGAGATGCAGCCAAGAGGCCCATGATCACTCTGGATGAACTGCAGAGATCTACATCTGAGGTGGGCGAGTCTGTCCATAGGACAACAATCAGTTGTATACCGCACAAATCTGGCCTTTATGGAAGAGTGGAAAGAAGAAAGCCATTTCTGAAAGATATCCATAGAAACTGTTGTTTAAAGTTTGCACAAGCCACCTGGGAGACACAACAAACATGTGGAAGAAGGTGCTCTGGTCAGATGAAACCAAAATGGAACTTTTTAGCAACAATGCAAAACATTATGTTTGGCGTAAAAGCAACACAGCTCATCAGCCTGAACACACCATCCCCACTGTCAAACATGGTGGTGGCAGCATCGTGGTTTGGGCCTGCTTCCATTCAGCAGGGACAGGGAAGATAGCTAAAATTGATGGGAAGATGGATGGAGCCAAATACAGGACCATTCTGGAAGAAAACCTGATGGAGTCTGCAAAAGACCTGAGACTGGGACAGAGATTTGTCTTCCAACAAGACAATGATCCAAAACATAAAGCAAAATCTACAATGGAATGGTTCACAAATCAACATATCCAGGTGTTAGAATGGCCAAGTCAAAGTCCAGACCTGAATCCAATCGAGAATCTGTGGAAAGAACTGAAAACTGCTGTTCACAAACGCTCTCCATCCCTCACTGAGCTCTAGCTGTTTTGCAAGGAGGAATGGGCAAAAGTCTCTCGATGTGCAAAACTGATAGAGACATACCCCAAGCGACTTACAGCTGTAATCGCAGCAAAAGGTGGCGCTGCAAAGTATTAACTTAAGGGGGCTGAAAAATTTTGCACACCCAATTTTTCAGTTCTTTATTTGTTAAAAAAGTTTGAAATATCCAAAAATTTTGTTCCACTCCATGATGGTGTCCCACTTGTTGATTCTTCCCCAAAAAATACAGTTTTATATCTTTATGTTTGAAGCCTGAAATGTGGCAAAAGGTCGAAAAGTTCAAGGGGGCCGAATACTTTCGCAAGGCACTGTATATATATATATATATATAAAAATATAACTGTTTATATATAACCCGCCTTTGCCGCTCTGTACCCGCCAGCCTTACAAGCGGGTCTATGAACAGCGCCGAAATGGCAGCATGTCCGGATGGCTGCTTGTCTGGCTGGCTACCTCAATCCCCTGTTCTGATTATGTTCTAATATTGCTGAGGTGTTTTTTTCCTGTTCCCACACTGTACCCCTACAGGGGCATGGTATGGGAGCTGGCGTTATGCATGGCGGCAAAAGAACACAGCGTTTCAAGACACACAGTTGCTACCCACATAAGTTGACCCAGAGCAAGTTCTTATTTGCTGCAAAGACCTGGGTAGTAACAAATCAATTAAAAACAATTAAAAACAAGAAAAAAGCAACACAATCACATAAAACAAACACGGTCATTAATAAAATGTTCTTCAAGTAAACAAAAACCCTAATGGCCCTAGTTCCTCAAATTTAAAAGTACATTGTAATTCATTCCATTGTGAAGGGCAAAGGAACTAAAAGCAGATCTACCCAATTCAGTGGACATCTTAGGGATCTCCAGTGATAGCCGTCCCTGTGCTCCGGTCTGGTAGCCAGTCCATCAGAGTGTGAATTAATAAAAGGTGGTAGTTTCTGTAAAAGAGCTTTATGAACATAAAGTACAAAATGCATTGCTCTATGACGTTTTAAAGACAGCTATTTTACATTCTGACAAAGGATGCAATGATGTGTACCGAACCTATCTCCTGTAATATAACGAATGGCACTACGATAAACAGCATGTATCATAGTGTAACACAGAAGTAGAGGCATGCATAGCCTATAGATGGTGTCTCCATAATCAATGACAGGCAAAAAGTAGATTCAACTGTTTGTTTTCTATTATTTAGTGTCAAACAAGACTTGTTTTTATGAAAGAATCCCACTTTAACTTAGTTTTTTAACCGACATGCATTTTAAAGAAGAGCCTACCATCAATCCAGATGCCCAAATATTTATAAGCATGGACACGTTCATCACATTTTTTCTGTTTGTATAGTATAAATATCTTGTTCACATTCTGCTCATATTCTCCACCTTAAAAGTTAAATATTTTTTACATTTCTGTGATTTCTGTACAAAAAAGACCAATAGACCAGAAAATAATAATTATTTGGTAAAACTGACGTGGCAATAAATCTTTTTCTGATTCTGATTCTGACACATGGTTGGAGGAAGCATGTGATTGCTCTTCAAACATCCAGCACCTGCTGAGGGTTTGCCTAAGTGCTGAGTCTTATACAGGTAATGGATATGAGAAATTCCCCCCCAAAAAACAGATTATTATCAAACTGAACCACATGAACTCCAAGATTTAAAATAATAAGGTAGACAACACAAGTAAACTTGCTTTTAATTGCCCGGGGCTATTGGAAAATTATTCACCGGGTAAGCTTTTGATTTTCTCACCTCTAACCTTTCAATTATTGTGCTTCCAAAAGGCACGCAGACAATCTCATTAATTTACACATTAGGTTATTAACATGGGTGCGTCACAGTAATTACAGGTTTAATTCTGGCATTGAATTGACCTAGTTTCTAATGACATAATTCATTGATTTGATTAAGGTATCAACTCTTGGGATAGTTTATGGACCTCTTGATACCAAATCTTCAGATATAACCAAAACCATTTAATTCTTTTGATTATGATGCAAGATACATCCATCTTGTGCATGGAAACACAGGAAGCCATATGGTCAAGATGTTTAATCTGAATGTATCCAATTGATGTCTGTAAGCACACAGTACGGTTAAGTTAGTTTGTTAAATGGTTAATAGGCTAACATGCCTCATCCCCCATCAGACAGCTGCTTGTCTCACACGTAACCTACACATGCTTTTAGAAACACATCATGTGCATTTATTTATGTAGTTACTGAATAACTTTAAAATTGAATTTAGTCAAATAAAAAAAGTTTTAATCTCTTTTCAAAATTGGAGTTAAATAGGTATATCTGGATTATTCCTGCTATGTGGTACTACACTGCTCAAAATAATTAAAATAACTCAAATTACAGACCAGGTCTCAATGAAAGAACAATACTAAAGATCAAAATATTTACTGTACATTGTTTAATTTGTTGAGAACAAAATAACGTAACAACTTTCAATGGAAAACAAAATCACTAACCAAATGAGGGCTGGATTCAAAAGCACACCAAAATCAAAGTAAACAATTGAAATCACAGGCTGTTCCAACTTCAGTGAATTTCATCGCGATAACTCATAGGGCCCTATTTTAACAATCTGAAACGCAAGTATCAAACCCGAAACACAAGTTACATTGTGGGAGGGTCCCGGCGCTGTTTCTATTTTACCGGCGGGATAAATGACTCTTGCGCCCAACGCAAATCTTAAATGGGTAAGTCTGAAGTAGCTTCATTAGTCATAGGTGTGGTTTGGGCGTAATGTGCAATAAACTAATCAGAGCGTCATCTCACATTCCCTTTAAGAGCATGTGCGCATGTTCAATGGCGGATTGCTATTATAACGGTGGATTATTGATTTTTCTTTATTACAAAATGTAAATAAAGACATACTTTCCGATGTTTTGGGCTCACTCTCGATGAATCACGAGGTTATGAATGCATGGTAATATTTTTGCAATGTAATCTAACATTATAGCTAGATTACTTTGCTTCCTCACTATTCTGCCAAGCAACGGCACATGCATTTCAACATCACATCTCCTTAAGTCCTTTAATATCTCCTAATTTATGTCATCAACACATCCATGATTTATGGTCATGTTGTGTGAAACAAAACAAGCCACAAAGAATGCTGCGAGAGTAGTCTAAAGTGCCTCCTGTCCTATCCAAACTCCCGACTCGCATTTTCAGTATGCCTAATGTTCTTTCAATTAGGCTACGCTGCGTGTTTGTGTATGTTTTCGATTAAACAGCATTTCACGCACTGTTGCTGGCATCAAATGGTGTCATCCTCAGCCATGTCTTTAACAGATAGCGTTGTCCCCTTCACAGCCACCCATCCAAGGTGGGAATCCCATCAACTATCGCAGAGTTTGCCATAAATGAGTCATGGCTTGAGTCAGGGTAATTTGCGAAGACATGGGTGATTTTACTATTAGCATCGCAAATGACTTGTTTGTTGATTGAATAGGTTCCCTTGCAGTTGATGTATATCAGTGCGAATACTTCATTCTGAATAATGTGGGTTAATGTGTACACTAGATGTATGCCTATTTTTTCCCCTCTTCGGACACAAACAATGATTTTCCTCGTTTGGTAATATTTTCCTTCTAATTATGTATTGCAATAATGGGAACTGCTGCATTTCTGTTGATGAGAGGAGCAATAAAGTGTATGCGTATTGTGCACACTACATTATGGCCAACCATGCGCCCTTAAAATAGCATCTGAAAAACACGACACTGACTTTTAACCAGGTTTTTCCTGGTCAGTGGTGGAATTGTTTTCAGGAACTGCAAGATAGCACCAGGGAACGGTTGCGCTGGAACACGCTTCTTCTTTTCGCTGAACCGCCCAACGAATGCAAGTTCATTCCCTAATTTACTGACGCGTGTCTGTGGAGGGAAAAGTCCCATATGCGTCGGGTGCAAGATAGGAATAATACATGCGTTTGTGTAAAAAGTCAATTGCGCTGGGTGTAAGATAGGGCCCATAATGTGACTCTGTAGTGTCTATGGCCCCCATGTGCCCGACAACATCTAGGCATGCCCCTGATGAGATGGCGGATGGTGTCATGGGCGATCTACTCCCAGACCTGGATCAGAGCATTAGTGATCTCCTGGACAGTCTGTGGCACTGGATGCACCGATACATAACGTCCCAGAGGTTCTCAATTGGATTCAGGTCTGGGGAATGTGAGGGAATGTGAGGGTCCCATCAATGCCTTCATCAACCAGGAACTGCCTACGCACTATGGCTAAATGAGGCCGGACATTGTCCTGCACCAGGCGGAACCCAGGGCCCACTGCAACAGCGTAAGGTCTGACGATGGATCCGAGGATTTCATCCCGGTACCTAACAGCAGTTAGTACCGTTGGCTAGCACGTGGAGGTCTGTGCGACCCTCCAAGGATATGCCTCCCTAAACCATCACCACCAAACCAGTCATGCTGGATAATGTTGCAGGAAGCATAGCGTGCACCACGGCGTCTCCAGACTTTCACATCTGTCACATGTCAGTGTGAACCTGATCTCATCTGTGAAGAGAACGGGTGCCAATGTCAGACCTGCCAATTTTGGTGTTCTCTGGCGATTGGCGATCGAGCTGCACAGTGCTCAGATGCACAGGTCCCAATTGAGGATGATGAGCCCTCGTGCCACCCTCATGTAGTCTGTTTCTGACAGGTTGGTCAGAAACATGCACACCAGTAGCCCGCTGGAGGTCATTTTGTTGGGCTCTGGCAGTGCTCCTGATGGTAAATGGTAAATGGACTGCATTTATATAGCGCATTTTTTTTTACCAACAATGGCCACCAAAGCGCTTTACATTGCCTCACACTCACCCATTCATTCACACATTTATACACGAACGGCGGTGTCAGTCATGCAAGGCGCCAGCCAGCTCGTCGGGAGCAACTGGGGTTAGGTGTCTTGCTCATGGACACCTCGACACTTGGTCAGGAGACCCGGGGATCGAACCACCAACCTTCCGGTTGCTAGACAACCTACTTGACCCACTGAACCACTGCCGCCCCATCACCACTGCTACTTTGTGTGATGTTCCTCCTCACACAAAGGAGCAGATACTGGTCCTGCTGCTGGGTTGATGCCCTTCTACGTCCCTTTCCAAGCCTCTTTGTCTAACAGTCTGTCTCCTGGTATCTCCTCCGTATGTGCCGTCCTGGAGGAGCTGGATTTCCTGTGCAATCTGAATGGGCTGCAGGCACTGCTTCATTGTACCAGTAGTGACAAGGACACTAGCAAAATGCAGAACTGAGAAACACTCAATCAGGAAGGATAAGGACAGGTCTATTGTCTGTGGCCACCACCTGCAAAACATTCCCTTTTGATGAATATCCCTGGAGTTTAACTGAGTTGATGTTATTCTGTGATGATTGCATGTTTCATTAATGTTTTTGAACATATTTGCCTTCCAAAAATCTGACTTTAAATGCTTCATATATCCCAACTGAATGTTTGACTGTCAAAAAAAAGAATATGGCCCAACTCAAGTACTAAGTTTTAATAAACCTGATTGTTTACACCTTCTAGATTTACAAAAATGGCACCAGAACTAAATCGGTAGACAGGAATGGCAATCTACCTTTTTGGACTAAAGTGAGTTGCTTGACAGGGGGATATGGTTTAATGTCTCATCAGTTTTGTTTTTAATTCTATGACTACCATACAGATTTATGGGGATATTTAAGCAATAAGCCACAAGGGGGTCTGATTATGGCCAGTATACTGTACAGTACAATGACTAAAAGAGTAATAGTTTCAGTCTATTAACAGGCAATCACTTTGATGATATATTACTTTCTGTTAGCATAAATATATATACTTTTATGCAGCATCCCTATTTTTTGGTAGGTCAGTTTGTCACGTTCTCCCTTATGGGAACCTGTGTGTATTGTTTGGTTTCTGTTCAGTGTGAATTGTTTTCATTCTGTTGCCCGCTTCCCTGTTATCCTGACCGCATAACTTGTTAAATTAGCCTATAATTCTTCTTGTCTTATCAGTTACAGCTGCAATTTTAATTTATTGTGTATTTAAGTCCAGTCCTTAAGAGTGTGCAGCTATTGCTCATTGTTCCCTGTCCAGTCTGTGTGTTTGCGTGTGTTTATAGATTATTACAAAGAAGTATCTTTGTTATTAAAATACGTTGGTTTTTCAATTGAAGCCTTTACGTCTGTCAGCAACTACTACTTAAGCTGTGACACGGTGTAATCACTGATTCCATCTGCACCCTCCTATTCACCCATTGTCTTAATCCCTGGGACTCTTGACCTCTCACTTCAGCTGCTCAGCTATTAGTGGAAACATTTATAAGACTCTTAACATGAGTAGTTGGAAGCGGCTAATTGGGAGTCCTAGAGTGAGGATGCGGAACTATTAGTAACAGTCATGTCTGTTCTACATTCTCAACTAAAATTTGTCACTTTTTTATTTTTTATTGTATGGTGAACAACTTATATTAATGGAGGTTAATATAGTCTAGAATTAAATAAAAGTATTGACTATATTGATGAGAAACATGGACACAACATCAGTATCATTTTTGCTATATTTAGAAAAAAGTAATGCTGATTGACAGGGGACACGTTTTCTGGCAGCAGCTATCTGAATGTGTTCCCCCCCGTTAATGGAGGTTAATAGTCTATAATTAAATAAATATATTGACTATATTGGTGAGGGACAAAGACACAATATCAGTATAAGCTTTGATAAATTTAGAAAAAATTTATGTTGATTGACAGGGAACACGTTTTCTGGCAGCAGCTGTCTGAATATTTGCCCCCTCAAAATAACTTAACACACAGCCATTAAGGTCTAAACCGCTGGCAACAAATGTGAGTACACTCCTGGAGTGAAAATGTCAACATTAGGCCCAATTAGCCATTTTCCCTCCCCGGTGTTTATGTGTACACCCTGTATGAATATATTTAGCTTCAGCGTCTATGCCCCTACAGAGCATAATAGATATATTCATTGTGCCTCCTGTCAATGCAGGATGGTATAAGTGTGGTGCTATTTTGAGCCTTGTTAGTGGTATAAAATAGCAATTTCTTTTTACTTCATTCATGCCCTCACAACTAATCTTACTTGCCTTGTCCTGTATAGGGGTGTGGTCTGTATCTTCACATGTGTAATCTTACTTGCTGTGTCCTGTGTAGGGGTGTGGCCTGTATTTTCACAGGTGTAATCTTGCTTGCTGTGTCCTGTGTAGGGGTGTGGCCTGTATTTTCTATGAAATGGCTGCAGGTCGGCCGCTGATTCCTGGCTCCACAGTTGAGGACGAGCTCCTCTTCCGACTGCTGGGTGAGTAGAACGGAGTACAGTCTGACCTCTGGAGCATCCAGCTTAAATAACCACTTACCTGGCACCCTCTAGTGTCTGCTACAAGGAACAGCACATGCTAACACAAGATTGTACGTGATAAATTGGAGAGTTTGACATTGTTTGTTGTTTCTAATTTCTTTAGGCTCACCATCAGAGGACAACTGGCCAGGAGTCTTTATCCTGACATCATAGCCACCATCCTTTTGACAGTGAACTTTGTGACCCCTGACCTCTTAGGCAACACGCATTTCACAGTGAACCTTGTGACCCCTGATCTTGCAGTCACCTCCCATTAGACAGTGAACCCTGTGACCCCTGACGTCTTAGTCCCCACCCATTAGACAGTGAACCCTGTGACCCCTGAGCTCTCAGTCACCACACATTTGACAGTGAACCTTGTGAACCCTGACCTCTTAGTCACCACACATGACTGTGATCTCTGTGACCCCTGACCTCTCTCATGCTCCCATCTCTCTCCCCCTGCCAGGGTGGACACAGACAGCATTGAATTGTTGTTGTCCTTTCTAAAAGTAACTTTCTGTATCTGTTTATTTCCTCACATAATGTAACCTACTAGTTCTACTGTGAACCAGCGAGATGCAGTATTGATAATACACAGCAGGGGGCACTCTAGCATACGGTTGTCTTCCTGATTGTGTTGACGTGTTGCTTTGCTGTCAGTATGTTAACTGTTGCTCTCCCTCCTACTCAGTATGAGTCCAAGAAGAGGATCTCAGCAGATGAAGCAGGCCTACTTCAGGACCCTGGGGCCACATGTGCACACCATGCTTGAAAGTGAGTCTCAACCATGAGGACAAGCTCCACTACTTGTCTGGGCTTCTAGATGTCTTGGAGATACACTCATACATAATTATAATTTAGAAACAATCTGAGAACTTTTAATACTCTCCTCTATGTGAACATCTCCATCTTTACCTCCACCTTTCTGTCTCTCTCAGGTATATCGATATTCACTCTGTAGGACATCCAATTGCAGAGAGACCCTGGCTACCAGAACTCCTCCTACTTAGATTCAGAGTGTAACACTAGTAACACACACATAATGGTTAGGACATTGTGGTTTAATGGTGTATAAAGCAATACATTCAAATGTCTTTTATTACAGGAAATAGAGACCTTCTGATTTTAATTAAAGTGGTTTTGACAAATTATGTCTGGTACCACCCTGACATCTTTTTGGTCTACTGGGTTTACTTGGTGTTCCTCTTGGCCATCTTCATCAAGAGAAGGCAGTAGTATGTTCCTGCACAACCGGAGGCTGCAGTTTTAGGACCCCAGTTCTAGGACCGCAGTTTCAGGACCCTATTTTTTTGTGTTGACGCTTGAAACATACACATTAATAACCGTCCCGTCTATAGACTTTTACTAATTTAGAGGTTTTTGTTCATTTAAATAAATGTTATAGACAGTGGAACGTTAGACAGTGAAATTATGTCCACTACGGATTAAAATATCGAGGTATTCAGTTGGGCTTCACTCTTCACTCAGTAGCATGTAAATGTATCCGAGTAATTTTTGGGTTTATAGTTAGTATGATTATATGGAAATGAAAAACGTACATAATCTGGAATCACCACTTGTATTCACTTCACCGAACTCAACTAGCCCCATTCACATAACCCTTTTGTAAGTCTCACACCTACGGCAACCCCCAGTGGACAAACCATGCTTTACAGTGGAGCATTGAAAAGTCTGTCACATAAATATATTTTAGATGGGCTTAACAGCAAGGTTTTATAGTGGTTAAGGTTAGGGTAAGGTTTATGGATGTAATAATATAAAGTAAAAATCGCCTGTCTGTATCGCGCTGCAATCTAGACACAGAAAACTAGGGTCCTGAAACTGCGGTCCTAGAACTGGGGTCCTAAAACTGCAGCCTCCGGTTGTGCAGGAATACCCTTCTCAGAGAAGGGGGGGCCTCTCACCTCTCATGGGGGCAATGTTGTGAAGAGCAACACAAGCAGTCTCCTTCATTGACTGAAGGAGCTTTAATGAAAATGTGGATTACATCAATGCACCCAATCACATTTGGAAACCCTGAAATTGAAAGTCATACAATGACAAACATTTTTGAAAAATTGTGGCGTTACACAGTATATGGATAGATTACGTAGTGACATGTAACTACAATCGTCTCACATTGAATATCATAGAAAGGACAAACCTGCCACTGTGGAATTCCTCTTTAATAACTGTCACTGGTGTGGAGTGCAAGACATAGGCTACTGTACGAACGGCCCTACACACAGTTGAATTTCACATGCTCTGTATCGCTTATGCAATAGAAAAAACTACCCGTCGCAGAAAAACGAAGGGCAATTATGCACAAAATCTGCTCTGTGTTAAATGCTGATCCGCGATGTGTCATGTTTGATATGTGTGGTTTTAAAACATTTGTTAAATAAATTAATGTGAACTCAAACGCCACACACAGCTGACCAGTCGTCAAGGTTTTCTATGGTCATGGATATGAAATATACATCTGGTTATTATGATTCCACTGTTGTTTATATAGCTGTAAGCTTTGCTGTTTGCTGTGCTTGTTGTTCTTTTCTGAGACTCAGTTTCTTCCTGGAGTTGTTTATCCTCTCTCTGTACTTTCTCTAGTATAAATAAGTGTTTATTGTCTCTTTGTCTTTTGGTCTTTGACCTAGTAGTTCATAAGAAACGCACACACAGACCAGATCAGTTGTGTAGCATTCAATGCTTCATAAAAACAGAAATCATGAGAATATGTCTATCAACATTTCTTTACCGTTTCCCTTTTACTAACCTAGAATTTGAATTCAGCATGGCGGAAGACCATGGATGAGTGGTAAATATCAGCTTGCTAGCTCGTTATCTATACTTCAGCCAGTAATGTGCAATTTAATTTGGTCCAGATTAAAAAAGGTCTTCCTACCAACCCACCAGTGTGTTCATCCTGCCAACGCACCAGTGTGTTCATCCTGCCAACCCACCAGGGTGTTCATCCTGCCAACCCACCAGGATGTTCATCCTGCCAACCCACCACATCCTGCCAACCCACCAGTGTGTTCATCCTGCCAACGCACCAGGGTGTTCATCCTGCCAACCCACCAGGGTGTTCATCCTGCCAACCCACCAGGGTGTTCATCCTGCCAACGCACCAGGGTGTTCATCCTGCCAACCCACCAGGGTGTTCATCCTGCCAACGCACCAGGGTGTTCATCCTGCCAACCCACCAGGGTGTTCATCCTGCCAACCCACCAGTGTGTTTATCCTACCCTCAGAGCATTTCAGGGTTTACTTTTGTGGCAAGGGTGCCTGGATGTTTCTTTAGACTTTAATCCTTGTCTCAGACACCACATTGGAGCAATTGGGCTTAACTGTCTTGCTCAGGGACAGAGCGAAAGCGTAGGCCTGCGGATAAGCCAACAGCAGGCAGGAGTACATAGGTTACAGTAAAGTTATAATTTTATTAAAATTATTAGAATATTGCTCTCTTCATTAAGCGTTCTTCTTAGGGCTAATGAGGGCCTGTTTATAATGCCTTTGTCTTTTTCTATCGTCAAGACTCCCACTGTCAGCTGGATTGTTTATTAGAACATATGGCTTTTGAGTTATTAGATATGGTAACATTTGATGCTCCCAGAGTGGGACTGATTGAGTAAACAAGTTAAATAAGTAAAGACTTGATTTGGGATACACTCATTATGGAGAGTAGTTACATTCTAATTTAATGTTATGTTACATCATCAGAAAAGTGTTACTGAAAAGTCCATGAAAAGCGCAAAACAAACCAGTAACACCTTTCTGATGATGTACTGACTTTTTGTTGTTATGGGCGTATCCAAAATGGGTTTGCTGTGAATCCTGCTCCCATACACATATGTTTTGTTTTTGCCATAAATTGAAGTAGCCAACTATTTTTGAGTAGTCAATTTAGGAGATGCTTTTGTGCATTTTGGCCTCCACAAGGGAGGGGTACAGTCGTATGCAAAAGTTTAGGCACACAGTAATATTTCGGTAGGGAAATTAGGTTCATTGGATTAACAGAAAATGTGCAATATGCATCAAAATTAAATTAGGTGCATAAATTTGGGCACCCTTGTCATTTGGTTGATTTGAATCCCTGTAACTACCTACTGTAGCACTGATTAATTGGAACACACAATTGTTTTGGTAAGCTCATTATGCCTTGAACTTCAAAGACAGGCACATCCAAGAGTGAAGAGTGGCAACATGGGGGCCTCAAAACCACTCTCAAATGAACTGACAACAAAGATTGTTTAACATTATGGTTTAGGGGAAGGACACAAAAAGCTATCGCAGAGATTTAAGCTGTCCACTGTGAGGAACATAGTGGGGAAATGGAAGACCACAGGCACAGGTCTTGTTAAGGCCAGAAGTGGCAGGCCAAGTAAAATATTGGAGGCAAAGGTGAAGGATGGTGGGAACGGTCAAAAACAGCCTACAGACCACCTCCAAAGACATACAACATTATCTTGTTGCAGATGGTGTCACTGTGCATCGATCAACAATTCAGCGCACTTTGCACAAGGAGAAGCTGTGTGGTAAGAATGATGCGGAAGAAGCCTTTTCTGCACACATGCCACAAACAGAGTCACTTGAGGTATGCAAACGCACATTTGAACAAGACAGCTTCATTTTGGAAGAAGGTGCTGTGGACTGATGAAACAAAGATGGAGTTATTTAGTTATAAATAAACAAAAAAACCAGGCCTAGACCATCTAAATATGGACAATTACAGACCAATATCTAACTTAACGTTCTTAAGCAAAGTCCTTGAAAGGGTTGTTGCTGCACAGCTGCGATCACATTTGGATGTTAATGGTCTTTTTGAACCTTTTCAGTCTGGATTTCGTCCATCACATAGCACTGAAACTGCCCTTCTTCGGGTGGTTAATG
>JACXGM010021964.1:5512-17072 GCA_016801145.1 Umbra pygmaea | reverse complement strand
TCCTCTCCTAAAAGATTTGCGCACGTCTCTGTCTACGCCATCACACGCCCCTACTGGCAACTCTTAACCACTTGAGAGACCTCTCGAGCGGTCTTAAATAGCTGGGAGAGTAAGAGTGATTCTTAGCTTTGAGAAATTTGATAACTTGCTTTTACACTTAAGTTTGAGAGTAGGAGTACATTTTGTTAATTCTCAGCACTTAAGACTAAAATGGCACTTTGAGAAGCTTGATAAATACGGGCCCTGGATCACATTTAAGTGACCTAGGTTAAGTTAGTTTTATATTCTGGTTTGTAGATCGTATTTTTCATGTTAACACGTGGATGTTTTTTTTGTTGATTAGTGACAACACTATTGTAATTAAATGCATTTGTATTGTCTTGTTGCAACACAATAGTACGTAGACAAATCCAAGCCGGGGTGAATATTTTACAGTGCCACCACTGCCAATGTGACACTTGCACTTTTTTTTACTTTAGAGCCATGGTCTTGCAAAGCCTGATCTCTCAGAAATCTCAGTCTTAACTTTAAAATCTGTGTCAGTTTCACAGAAAAGTCTGCGATGGGCACACATGTGAGACCTCACTGTTAACTCGATCTAAGCCTTACCCAAACCTTAACCTTAACCACTCAGAAACCTTGCTGTAGGCTAAATTCTATCTAAGCCTTACCCAAACCCTTACCCTAACCTTAACCACTCAAAAACCTTGCTGTAGGCCTAAGTTCGATGTAAGCTTTACCCAAACCCTTACCCTAACCATAACCACTCAGAAACCTTGCTTTAAATCCGATTTAAGCCTTACACAAACCGCTAACCTAACCTTAACCACTCGGAAACCTTGAGGCTAACTCCATGTAAAATGTATTATGTCGTAATGTATTGTTTGTAAACCATTATGACAGTGAAGACAAAAAGGATAAAAATGCACATCTGCATCACGCTGGAATAGAAAAAAAAATGCAAAGTGTCCGCATGGATTCGAACTCGCAATTTCTGGTATGTGAGTCGCATGTTTATACGCACGCCCACCCCAACCTACCAACCTGCAAAATCTACGCTATTTACACGTCATCATGCGATTCCGTAAAACTGGCACGGATTTTGAAGGGTCCGTGATAATTTCACAGAATTCAGAGAGATCACGTTGGTCTTGCATGACCAGACAAAAATAAAAGCCAACATGTTCTAATCTACTTTTGCATTGATTATTATATTTATTATTGATTATTATTTAGAAATATTCAGAATATCCAGTTAACAAAGGACACGGCAGAGGGAAGATCGTTCCTCAATTTGTACATTTATTTCTGAAAAAAACATACAGGATGAAAACTCACCATTACAATTTTAAAATCAGAAACATACTATAATAAATACAACGATATAAAATGAGAATGTTTACGCTACATTCTGTACCATCTAAACAACCCTGAGTCTGCCTCTCATTAGAGAACCATTCAACGTATGAATCCAATAATGAATGGCAAAACAACTTTATGGTTTGTAGGTCATTTGAAAAAAATGAAACACCACACCATGTTATTCTCTAGCATTCAAAAGCAGCTCTGAAAAAAATTATAAACGTAACAGTCACCAATGTGACAAAATGCAATATAAAAGATATGGAATTACATTTCATCCTATATGGACTTATACGAAACTTGAATCAAAGTACATTTCTCCTGAGTATCAAATAGAAAAAATGGGACAAGGATAAACTATACAGATTTTAAAGTTTTAAACCTGACCCCTAAGATTAATATTTTTTCCTTTATTCAAAGAGCCTCCTATAAACTCATGTTTTCACATTGCTGCCTTACAAAAAAGGAAATCAGGTTAAATTATATGTCTTTACATTCCAAAGTTAATATTTCATGGCTGGAAGCACATTTCTTTGCCATTACCACTGTTATTTTGAATTATATTCTAACAACATTACAGAAATCCTAAGGCAACTTGTCCTAATGTTTTTGACAAAACTGCTCAAGCTCATTGCATTTGTTAAGTTTTGAAATGGAAAACAATATTCAAACCATTTCCCTTGATTTTCATATAGATTTACAACTGAGCCTGGAAAACAAAACACCTAGGAAAAGGTATGGTGCACTGTGATGAGTGAAAACAGAAGTATTTCTTTTAGTGACCAGCTTTCAAAAGCTGTGGATCATGTATTTGATGACAGACTTACAATTTGAAAACATTGTTTAGATGGACCAATATTATATGCATATTTTGACGATTTTGAACTAGAATTGTATTAAGGATGTGACAAGTTGTGCTTCCAAAGTGTTTGTAAACGGGCCTGGTTATCTTTAATTTAATTTCGGCCTTTTAGGCCATGCTTGTGTGTTTCAAAACAAAGTTCAGGAAATAATTTTTTGATCTACATAGTTTATTCAGATTTTTTAATATCAATAAATAGAGTTTTTACAGCAGTTGTAAGCTGGTCACTTGAAAGGGAGTTTAGTTCCATTTTTAGGGCTGGAATTCAACAAACAGCATATTTATGTACCAGTTTTGGCCCCTGGGTGTAAAATTGGCACTATCAAGCAAGAGTTTGTGAAAATTGAATCCCTGAAAAAAGTAATGTATCAATTTCGGCCCTACAGTATGTCTGAAAACACACTCGATTTAAAAACATTTATGGCTAACTTAGGTATGATAGTGATTACACCTAGAGTATACATACATAAAACAACATATGGCACTTAGAGGAAAAATGTGAAATTTATAAAATATTAAATTGCTCAAGTCCCAGACGAGTCTCTAATTCTGCCAAACTCCCTTCTGATGACCATCACACATTTTATAATAATTGAATAAACAGAGTGATTCAGTCAGTGTTAGACTTGATTTAACCCAAAATGTATGTTATTTGCAGTGTTGTCTCAGATAGAGGTTCACACAGAGATCTACAGTATCTAGGTGAGAAAGTGAATAATTTTGTATTGTCAAAATAATTTATAATGAAGAAAAAACTCTACATAACTCTTATTAAGACTGCAAAGGGTGTGTAGACATTGGCAACTCTCATATTTATACAATTAAAATTATATAACATATATATAATGAACTTGTTTAAGTAAATTAATTTCCCTGGATATTGACAGACCTTCAAAATGTCAAATCAGATTGTGTGTCCTAAGACGATTAGGAACCCTTCACCCACAACAAAAAGGCCAAATCATCAAACATCATCTGGGAACTTGAACTTGGCATACACAATGAGCATGACGATGGACATGACGATGCAAAGGGATCCAACCACCAGGTACGCAATTCCCAAGAAGGGATTCCTACCACCCATCCAGGACACGTTACTCAAGACAACCCTCTTCTTCCCATTGAAGCTTATCACAGGATAATCTGGAGGAGTGTTAAGGCCATACAGAACATTTATCCATCTGAATCATAGCAACATAACACACATTTTAGAGTGAACAGATGCAACCATGTTGACAAACGTCTCCTTGTCCCGTTAAGACTTACACGATTATCAAAAACGCAGAGGCTGGCTAAGCCTAGAAAACAGACCTTTCTTGAGGTAAATCTACAAATCTATGGAAAAACTAAATACATCAGGGAATAAAGAAATGAACCAATACCAGATTTTGCTGCTAGATTTTATGGGGAATATAACTTGTCACCTATTTCTTTCAATGTCAAAAAGCACGAGTCAAATATTTATCGTGCTATTACGATCTGCCAATTGATTTGCAAATACCATTAAAATGGATTGAGTTAATGATTGTTTCAGCGTGCGCTGTGCAAGGGAAAACCTTGTGCTGTTTGCATAGCTCATTCACCCTTTCACTGACATTTGCATCATGTTCTAAGGCTCCATAAAATAATCTGTCATGGTAATGCTGACTACCTTACTTTTGTGTCAAGCAAAGCCTCACCAAACTGGTAAAACAAGTTGCGCAGATACACGTAAACGTCCCAGTGGAAGTTAAATACAACTCATGCCAAACAGAGAAAAAAAAAAAGTTCTAGTTTCAAAATGGAGTCCATGATCTCTGTGTAGGTAATAACTCAAAAGCAAGAGTCAATGAATTACACAACATGAAATTGTGACGTTAAAATGACCTGTCATGCCATATCTATTAATAGAATCATTCAGTTCCTCAGGTTGTAGTCAAAACAGGTGTGCCAATTATAGCTAGTAAAGGATACTGTAGGTGATTTCAATTATAGCTAGTAAAGGATACTGTAGGTGATTTCAATTATAGCTAGTAAAGGATACTGTAGGTGATTTCAATGGAGTAGTTGCCTGCAGGGAGGCCACCAACATAATCAGGATCTGTGATACGTCGGTATAGCTTCCAGAAGTTGGGCAGCGCTGCCCTTCTCATCCAAACCAGGAAGTCCTGGTTCACGAAGCCGTTGTTGGATGGGTCGGTGGTGTCCAGCTCATATGCCGGTTTGGGCCAATTGACTGGCTTCGCCGTCCCTACAAGAGGAAAAAAAGTATCTATAGTATAGATTGAGTAACATCCACTTTCAAGGACAGCGTTTGAAGAGAACTGGAACATGGTGTCAGATAAGGCAAAGTATACATTATCTTCAGTGTGTCATTATTACCTTTGAACGCATCCTTCAGTGGGGTGACTTTGGGGTTCTGGTATTTGATGTTGTAGTCGGACCACCAGGCAATTCCCCTGCCATCGAAGGGGACGAGCTTGGTTGTTCCATTTACAATCTGATAGAGCTTAAACGTGTCTGTTATTCATTTAGAAAAACAATGAAAAAATGTTGTTACTGAACATTTTTGAACAGAATCAAAGAAACACAGTGCAGTAGAGTACAAAAACAGCCTACTAGAGTTCTGAATAAGGAATTCTGGGATTGTACCATTGAACAGGCTGTTTGCTGATAGTCCACATGGTACTATAGGGGTAGTGTTGGCATACTGAAAGGGAGTACAGACATCAAGGGGTGCCTGCAAGAAAAGGGGCAGAAGTTTGTGATAGAACAGCGTTGTGTGTTGTGACTATCAGTGTCACAGTTTTGTCTAGTTTCCCACCGTGAAGTAAGTGGTGTCACCCGACAGCTGGTAGTAATCTCTTGAGGCCCCAAATTTGCGGTGGCTCTGAAAGTAGTTGGACAGGGCATAGTAGAAGTAGACCATACCCTAGAACACAACAAAATGTTAGCCGAATCTTGTGCGTGACAAAACAAACTCAAAATATGCAGATTAGTGTGCCTTAACATGTTACCTGGAACTTGGTGGTGAGGGTGAAGTTCACATAGCACACACAGTTCGGGACATTGGTGCTGCTGCACATGTAACAGCTTGAGGTGGTGTCTACGCCAGTGTAATCAAACTGTGCCGGCAAACATTGATCAGTGTCGGTCAAGGTACAACCAAAACACCCATTATACCATAGCCTTCCACCTGCCAAGTGACAAACTTGGGAACAGATCACTAGAGTAGATTTTCAGTAGCAGAACAGGAAACTAAAGAGAAATCACTATTCACCAGCTCAAACACGTCAGTAAAAATGCTTACCTCCTGCACTTGGATACTCCGGGAGGTGAGGAAGAGTGCGACGCCAATGCCGATGAAGGCCAAGCCAATGAGGACGAAGCCAGGGATGACGATGCCAGCCGACAAAATGGGCTGCCAGGCCGGTAGTCTTTGCTGGGTGAAGGCTGTGTTGTCTGGCCTGTTGGCCAAATCTTGCTCTTTCGGCATTCCTAACCCTGGTTCTTTTGGCCTTTATTTAGGTTTTATCCAGGAGAGTTTCAGACCAACTAATGTATCAGCTTTTTCATGTAGGGAATCCTAAGAAAATAGAAAAGATAAAGAAGTATAAATAGAATTGGCTACAACACAGTTACACTGAGATGGTTAAGGTCCCTGTGTTTTGCTCAATTGTGTGACCTGCCTGGCTTTTGACATTTTTCGTGAATGTTTAGACAATGAACAAGTACTGGTCCCCATAGTTTGCTGCTTTTGTGTTCTTAAATCTTTTTGTCCGTAGTTACTATTGTATACTGAAGTATTATTATAAGCAATCCGTTCTGGCATGCTGTCAATTAACTTCTGGGCCACATCCTGACGGATGGCAACACATTCTTGCATGATCAATGCTTGAAGTTTGTCAGGATATGTGGGTTTTGTTTGTTTAAGTGCCCCTTGAGGATCGACGACAAGATCTCAATGGGATTAATGTCTGGGGAGATTCCTGGCCAAAATGTTTATGTTTTGTTCCCGAGCCACTATCACTTTTTCCTTATGGCAAGGTGCCCCATCATGCTGGAAAAGACATTGGTCATCACCAAACGTGGATGGTTGGGCGAGGTTCCTCTCAGAGAATGTGTTTCCTCTCAGAAATTGACTTCACCCCAGTCATTAGCGGTCCAATCCCTGTACCTTTCGCAGAATATCAGTCTGTCCCTGATGTTTTTCCTGGAGAGAAGTGGCTTCTTCCTCCAAAAGTCTTCGCCTCACTGTGCGTGCAGATGCACTCACACCTGCCTGCTGCCATCCCTAAGCGAGATCTGCACTGGTGGTGCCCCGATCCCACAGCTGAATCAAGTTTAGGAGACGGTCCTGGCGCTTGCTGGACTTTCTTGTCGCCTTCTTCACAACAATTGAACCTTGCTCCTTGAAGTTTGTGATGATCTAAATAATTGGTTGATTTAGGTACAATCTTACTAGCAGCAATATCCTTGGCTGTGAAGCCCTTTTTGTGAAAAGCAATGATGACAGCATGTGTTTCCTTGCAGGTAACCATTGTTGACAGGGGAAGAACAATGATTTCAAACACCACCCTCTTTTTAAAGCTTCCAGTCTGTTATTCTAACTCAATTAGCATGACAGCGTGATCTCCAGCCTTGTCTTAGCCAACACTCTCACCTGTGTTAACAAGACAATCACTGACATGATGTGGCAGGGCTGAAATGCAGTGAAAATGTTATTTTGTGATTCAGTTCATTTACATGACAACGGGAGATTTTGCAATTAATCTGATCACTCGCCATGACATTCTGGAGTATATGCAAATTGCCATCTACACTGAGGCAGCGGACTTCTCAAATGTGTTATTTGTTATTGTTGTAAACTTTTGACCACGACTGTGCAGTTGTTTTATTCCCATTGCTGGATGGGGACAAAAAGTAGTTGTCACATGGATAACACAGATTATCCATGAGAGACATACCTTTCACGGGTTGTAATTTTGCAGTCTTATCTAAAGGCTACAAATGAATTGGTCTAATTACTACTATATTCCATATAAAAAAAATTACACAACCGAATGACTAAGCCATAGAAATTGAATGTTCATTATATTTTCATGGACTAAGCCTAGATTGATCAAGTACCAAATGTGTCTTTTCAAATGGCCAATTGACGCAAAATTCAATCAGCTTGTTTAGCAAACCAAAAACTTCTGCCGGAACAATTCCCGATCAATGACCGATTCTACTTTGCTTAAAATACGTACTCTAAAAACTTATTTTCCACTTCTAGAAGTGGGCATCGTTTTTTCAAATTAGAATTGGCTACTTACCTGAGTTACTACAAGAGTAGAATTATCACCTTTCCAGGAAGTTTTCCTCCGGAGATTTCTACAATGCGACGTCCTGCGTAGAGATACAATAAATCCGGCACTGCCAGCCACGAACACCTTTACCTGTTTCTTCCTGTTTTTTTTTCACCTCTTTTCCTGTGTTTGCAAATATTGCCGCGAGGAGGCGATGGCAAGTTGTTGTCAGAGCATGGGGTTTTCTCAATACATACATCTAATTTGGTCCGCTTGCCTCGCTCTTTTTGATTTTGGGAAAGTGTGGAAATGCATTTGAAATCTGGATTTTCAGACCATTTTGGGAGCTCTCGTTTTAAAATTTGAGACATTCTATGCATCTCACTTACCATTGAATACAAGTTGTCTTTTTGAGAGCCCTTATGTTCCTTATTCCAGGGGTCCACGAGAGGCAAGAAAGGAAAGAGATCTAGATGATATTCAAAAATGTGTTGTAATAGTATTATACATACCCTCTCAAAAAAAATTATGAGATGATGGATGAGTTAGGAAAATCCATTGAGAAACCCCACTACAAAACGATCCATCCTTAATGATTGACAATATCTACAAGCAATCATTGCGTTCAGGAGCTCACGGACGTGTTTCTCCCTGAACCAATAGCATGATAGTGAGGGGCGGGACTTATAACTCAACGAGAGGACGCGTCGCCTTTGTGTTGACAAATTGCGGAGATCTAGAGGTACCTAGCTATTATTCTTGTTTTCTGTAGCTACGGATTGTTAGTCAACCGCACTATTTCCTAAACAGTGAAATGTGATATGTGATTACTTACCAATTATTAATTTGTTTTACTGATTGTTGATTTACATTTGCTAGCACACACAGACACAACTCACCTGACGACAGACTCATTGTTAGCCTACTAGCTAGCTGTGCTAGACCCAATGCCTGTGACGTCAGTTAGCTATACGAGTAGTATTTACCTCGGTAACTAATATACTATGTACAACACCCGATTGATTTAGTTTTATTAGATAAGAGTACTAATGTGTTGCTAATATAAATAGAACGTGTTTACTTGAGTGCTAATGCTAACTAATGGAAATGGCAGCATGAGTTCGATAGGCAGGTGGCTTGTTACGAGTACGAATATGACTCGTCTGTCCCACATTTTCATACAAAACCACAAAAGTCAGTTAATCCGATCAAATAATTAACACGTAGATGAGTGTTCTGCATACATGTTTTTAATTTAGTAAAAAACAGGACCTACCTAACTAAAAGATGTAGAATGACCATAGTAATGAAGCTAGCTAGCTAACAGGCTACGTGTAAATAAGAGGACGTAGCTAGTAGCTACAGTAAGAGGCTGCTTTGGCTAATTGGCCATTTCTCCTGTTGACTATATTTCTGATTCTGTCTTTATTTTTTAGTGTTTGAATGGATATTACCAGGTGCACGGAGAAATGGGTGAAACAAGACAAGGTTACTGTGAAGCCATTTTACATTTGTTACATCTGTCACATCATGCACATTTGTTACCAGCCTGCTTTTTGTAATAAGTCTCTACTGATTGACAGGTGCCTTTAAAGACCCAACAATAACACATCCGTTTTTATTTAACGTTAGTTTTATTGGATCTCTTTTCGTATTTTGAGAAAATTAGATTTGATTCAATCATTGCTTAAACGTGTATTTATATCCATAGTCTACCAATTGTTATTTGGTACATTTTTTTTCTTGTCTTAATTCATCATCATTATCATGCTCCAAACACTGAAATGTTGGTAATATACAACTCTGTAAACGTTTATCAATTTCAAACCTAGTTTTGAAGAGACAAAAAAACATCACTGGCCATCCTAGAGCATGGCTTTTCAACTCTGCACCGAAAGGCCAGAACATGTTTTTTTATTACCTTATTAAATACCTAAACATTATTAATTACTGTTCTTGCCTGGTGTCCCACATTTGAATGTGTCACTGGTTATGATACCTTCCTAAGTGGTTTGACTACAACCCTCCTTCACATCTGATTCTAATAATTAGCATGTTGAATAGGTGAAGGAGTAAAAACCATAGATATATATTACTAGATAGGATGATGTCATAAACCCCCTATACATCAGAATGGAACAAAGTATATATCTATGGTAAAAACCAAGGTTGGAGTGGAAACCTGTTTTAGATGTTGCTCCACTCGAAATTAGCATATCATGCTCTAAAATCGACATGTTACCCACTTATGGCAGTTCTGCCTGGAGGTGTGGTCCAAAATTCCTCCACGCCACTGTGTGAGTGCATTTAATTGCAGCCATTACTGGTAAGGGCAAGTCAAGTTTTTCTTTTAGTCCAAGGAGGTGATTACTTTTAGACATGGTGTTTTTTGTTAAGTAACTTTCTTTAATAAATAATAATTTTATCTTGTGTTCAGTCAGGTTCCCTTTTATCTAATATTATGTTTAGCTTGAAGATCTGATTACATTCAGTGCATTATATAAGCAAAAAATAAAATGGCTGAACAGATACTTTTTCACTGACCTTTATTTAGTCCGTCCTGGCCTGGAGTTGAACAGCCCTGTCCTAAAGCCTTATACCACAAACAAAAACTCTAGAGCACTGAATAGATGTGGCACCTGTTGATTTCTGTTGGTGTTCTTTTCAGGAGAGGACTCTGTCTTCCTCCATAATGCTGTCTGGTAAGAAGTCAGATGCGGGCTCCTCTGCCTCTTCCGCCTCCTCTGCAGCAGGGGGTGCTGAGCGAGCCCCCGAGGCCCAGGTTGCGACCCAAACAGGGGCCCCCGCTACAGTCACAGGCCCCATGGAGATCAAGAAGAAGGAGAGGGCCTCTCCAAGTGGGGAGCCGGGTGGGCCCCCGCTGTCCCATGCTCCCGGTCCCGGGGGGCTGGACCCGGACACCGCCGAGGGCCGCAGGACAAGTCGCCGTAAGCGGTCAAAAGTAAGCAACCTATAACCCTTTCTCTTTTTCTCTTAATAAGAAATAGGATAAGTCAATAAGCCTCGGGCCATGAGCGCGTGCCCTCCACCAGTCTTGAGCTACCAGCTTGAGACCAAGATCACATACCCTCCACCAGCCTCGGACAAGGTGCACGTGCCTCCACCAGCATCAGGCCAGTAGCACGTTCCTGCACCTGCCTCGGGTCAGGAGCGCATGACCCCACCGGCCCCTGGCCAGGAGCGCGTGCCCCCACCGGCCCCTGGCCAGGAGCGCGTGCCCCCACCGGCCCCTGGCCAGGAGCGTGTGCCCCCACTGGCCCCTGGCCAGGACCGTGTGCCCCCACCTAGGGCTGGGAGGTATACTGGAAAAAAGCTATATACCGCTCTTCATGCATATAGCAGTTTGCTATATTCGTTACCGGTATTTTTTCATATGTCATTCCACCAGCTGCAACAACTGAGAATAATCTTATTTTGGAATAAACCGTGCCCCTAAAAACGTAATGCCCACTGCGTGACTCACACAAACACACGTGAGAAACAAACACCTGGGCCCGTATTCATAAACAATCTTAATGCAAAGAGTAGCTCCTAGTGAGAAAATTCTAAGAAAATTCTTTGAAATGTGGGGTTTACTCTTAAAATAAAAAAAAACCTTGGAAAGAAAAAAGTAATTCAGAAAGCATCTTAACTCTTAAAAGAGGTCCTAAGGCCATAATTGGTAGGAGTACAGATGAGGACTTTTAAGAGGCTTAAGAGTTCCTTCAGTAGAGGAGAAGACGGCAGAATTACGAAGAGGGAGAAGAAATGTGTTGCAGACAATGGATGACAGTGAGTCAATACGCTATAGATTAGATCGTGCAGGGATCATGTTTGTGACCGATCTATTAGAGACACGCTAACATATCCGACACAGCGCAGAAATGTCATAGTGCCAGAAATGAAAGTAATCACTACATTAAGATATTTGGCAACTGGGAAAATGCAACAATGTAGCAGTGATGACTTGGGTCTGTCACAACCTTCTGTAAGCAGAGTGATCACACAAACAATTACAGCACTTTCAGAACCTCTTATTGTGTCGCAGTGCATTTCCTTTCCACTG